>CAUYON010077255.1:0-26060 GCA_963573935.1 Arctocebus calabarensis
AATTTTCTGTCTATCTATTTTTTTTTTTTTTTTTTTCACCCCTCTGTCTTTGAGTCTACACAATTTTTTTTTTTCAATTCTCTTCCGTGGGGGGGGGGGGGGGGGGGGGGCCCCAGGGAACAGTTGAGTGTCCAAAGAAAAGATGGCGACATAGTGCTAAAGAAATTCGCTGTACAGAAAATTGGGGTATAAGGAATAAGCGAACCCAAGAAGAGCTGACAGTCAGGAGTTGGAGATGCAGGGTGGGCTCCAAGGGGGCTCCTGGCCCTCAGCAGCAGGGGCTCGGGGCCTGGTGTCCTGCCCATCAGCGGCACTCTGACGCTGCACCTTAGTTGCTTCTCTCTCATCTTTATGACCATCAGCCTCTGGCCTGGGACCCACACTTTGTCCAGTCACCTGTGTCTTTCCTGAGGGAATCTCATGACATGACTTCACAGTTCAGCAGGAACTACGAGAAGGGCAAGGGGCAGGCATCTAATCGGTGTCTGCAAAGCTGAGCTTTGCAAATAATGCAGAAATCATTCCTATATGATTTAGAAATGGGGCTTACAGTCTAGTAGGGGGAGAGAGACCTGTAAATTATAAGTTGAGTATTTGCTGAAGGTTCTGTGATGGAACTATAGGTGGGTTGTGGGGAAAGCCCCCAAGACACAGCTGCCTGTTTTAATTTGGAATGAGTTCCCGCAGCTGCCTTTTGTTTTGTTTCTGCTTGCTGGAGGAACCAGTCCCGCTCAGTCTGGCAACTAAGCTGCTTGAGTTTGGTGGCTGCTAGAGAATCTTCATTAAGGCTTGTGACGGTGCCTTTCTTTATCCCTTCCTTAGAGTGAAAGAATAAACTTCAAACAGTTCAACTGACATAGTGGATGTGAGAATCTGTTGTCATTTTGTCAATTCAGGGCCTAATAGAAAAACTCTGTATTAGAAAAGAAGGGTGTGGGGCAGTGCCTGTGGCTCAAAAGAGTAGGGCGCTGGCCCCATATACCGAAGGTGGCGGGTTCAAACCTGGCCCGGGCCAAAAAAAATGCAAAAGAAAAGAAGGGTGTGGGGGCGCCCGTAGCTCAGTAGGTAGGGCGCCGGCCACATGCTCCAGGGCTGGTGGGTTGGAACCCAGCCTGGGCTTGTTAAAACAAAAAAATAGCCGGGCATTGTAGCAGGCAACTGTAGTCCCAGCTACGCGGGAGGCTGAGGCAGAAGAATCGCTTGAACCCAGGAGTTTGAGATTGCTGTGAACTATGATGCCACAGCACTCTACTGAGGGTGACATAGTGAGACTCTGTCTCAATAAAAAAAAAAAAAAAGAAAGAAAGAAAGAAAAGGGTGTGAGCTCTTCAGATAGCCTGGTGAGCTCCATCTCCAAGCTGAGGATCCTTCAAGGAGCCTTTCATGACTTCCTCATGCAGACCTCCGGGCCTTCTTCTGATGGCTGTGGGCAGGAAGAGATAGTCAAGAAAGTTGAGCCAGCTCTAGTGGTGCACAACTGTAGACCTAGCTGTGTGGGAGTCTGAGGCATGAGAATCATTTGAGCCCAGAGGTTTGAGACCTATCTGGGCAACATTGTGAGACTCTATTATAAAAAATAAAAAATGCCTGGTGGTGTTGCTCCTTTATCCTTTTTTTTGCCTTTTTTTCTTTTTCTTTCTTTTTTTTTTTTGAGAGAGAGTCTCACTCTGTCACCCTGAGTAGAGTGCCATGGCATCATAATACAGCAACTCAAACTCTTTGACTTAAGCAATCGTCTTGCCTCAGCCTCCTGAATAGCTGGTTAAAGAGTGCTGTGGCGTCATAGCTCATAGCAACCTCGAACTCTTGGGCTCAACAATCCTCTTGCCTCAACCTCCCAAGTAGCTGGACTACTGGTGTCCGCCACTACGCCTGACTAGGTTTTCTATTTTTAGTACAGATGGGGTCTAACTTTTGCTCAGGCTGGTCTCAAGCTTCTAAGCGCCAGCAATCCAACCACCTCATTCTCCTAGAGAGTTAGGATTACAGGTATGACCACCATTCTGGCCTAGACTATCTACTTGTTTTAAAATGTAAGTTTTATTATTATTCAGGTATGGAGAGGCCAACAGATCAAGAGACAATTGATACTGACAAGACTTCTGTTACTCTCAGTTCCCACAGGGAGATGAGGTTGAAGCACCCCCACTACTCAGCACCAGATGGGGAAGGACCAGGCAGGGTCTCTTGGGAGAAAAAAGGAGCAAGGGGAAAAGATGAACAAAAGCCTTTATTTATGGTGTTTGTGGGCAGGATTAAGCAGGCAGTGTAGGCAGGTGGGCTCTGGGGTGCAGGAGCTGTCTGTTCCTAGCTGTTTGGCACCTGCCCTAGGGTGATTAGGGCAGAGAGTGTGAAAACCCAAAAAGAAGGTTGTTGGAATTTGGGCTCTAAATTGGTTGGTTTGCATAGGAAAGGCATGTTCCCTGGGGGAGATGTTTTCCATCTCTAGGAATTAATGAACCTTGGGAGAGGTGTTCTCATCTCTAGGAATTAGTTAATTTTAAAAGGTTCAAGTATTAGATGCCTGGTGTGAGTGTCTCCACGAAGGAATATGCCAGGTAAGTGTTCACCGCTTTCCCTGGGCGCCACCTGTATGGGCCCTGCCAACACCTCTCTGTAAATGGGGTTGCACTATATCCTCAAAATGGCTCCTGCCATGAATCAGCACTAGCTGTACTCATTGAAAATCTTAGTTCCTAGTAACTGTAAAATGAATAAATGCAGTCACATCATACCTTTAAGTAAAAGTTAAATCATATTCTCACAAGAACTTAAAATATAACAAATGCATTTGAAAATGTAGTATACATATATACATATCTGATTCCTGTTGCCAACATCTGCAACTCAACCACTGAGATCACAACGATGTATTTTACTTCTTGGAGCCAAAGGCCAATGGGATGGCTTTACAACCATACTCAGACACCAAAAATGCTCTTAGAATTGCTAGCAGGTTAAAAATTCTTCCAAATAAGGCTCAAAAAGTTTTAGTCCTACTAAATATCTGTTTCATGTTGGGGCAAGAATAACAATAAAAGTTATTCTTTCTTTCTGTTCATTCAAAGTAACATGTGTGGCATAATTTCTCTTCTGTCAAAGAAATAATATTAGTACAGTGTTAGTATTTAGGAGATAAAAATCAGCAATAGTCAAAATAGTATTTTAAATCTTTATTGATACCATTTGTTTATGAACCAATCTATTTATATATTCTTCCAAACTGTATCCTTACAACTTGAAATTAGTATTTTTCTCAATATTAAGTTTGCAGAAAGCATATAGCTAGCTACCTATGTAAACATCAGGCACAATGCTAAGTTCTGAATCAAAAAATATTTCCAATGTAATTAACATTAATGTTCTTCAAAACATTAAATGAAAAACCTGCAATTACTTTTTAAAATAAAAGCCACAGATAATTAAATTCTTACTATGTGCATTACAAGTTACTTACATCAAATTACCAAGGAAAGCATTATGTCAATTATAAGGATCATCTCTACTCATGGAAGGCAAAGTTATATATGACAGTCATCAAATTAGTACACTCAGGATTGATATAGTCTGATTTATTCTTTGTTGTAAAGCTGTTAGGTTGAAATATCTTGGAAGTTATATAGATACTTTAGTTATTTTATAATATTTCATAATAGTAGCATGGCATTCTTTTATTTTGTTAGACATTATTCAGAGGTCCTAAAATACTAGATGGCTGGCATGTCACATGAAGGAAATCATCATCATATATCCTTATTGTATAAATGTCTAATAACTACATATTTGAAATTAAAAGATCATTTAATATTGACTAAATATTTAGCATATTTTGTGATTTTCTACTGGATTTCTTAATTTTAGCTAACCTCATCTAATAATCAGTTTTTCTGTTTAAATTAAAGCAAGCACTTAGTTTCTATTTATGATAAATCCCAAACTTTTGTTATTATTGATGTTTCTTTTGAAAGACAAGAATAATTTGATATAAGTAAAGAGGAATGCTTTTTAACTTTTGTATTATATTACCGTGATATTGGAAACCGATGGATTGGCCTCCAGAAATAATAACAGTACTTAAAAGATATGGAGAAAGAATAATTCCATGTGATAACATTATAGGTAAGATTATTTAAAAAACAAAACAAAGGCTCGGCGCCTGTGGCTCAATGGGCTAAGGCGCCAGCCACGTACACCTGAGTTGGTGGGTTCAAATCCAGCCCGGGCTGCAACCAACAAATGGCCAGGCGTTGTGGCGGGCGCCTTAGTCCCAGCTACTTGGGAGGCGGAGGCAAAAGACTCGCTTGAGCCCAGGAATTGGAGGTTGCTGTGAGCTGTGATGCCACGGCATTCTATCCAGGTTGACAGCTTAAGGCTCTGTGTCAAAAATAAAATAATATACATTACAATGCAATACAATACAATAAAAAATAATAAAATAAAATAAATAGCAAAAACCAACACACAAACAATAGGACTAGGCTTAGATTATTAGTAGCTTGTATAACTCAGACCTGCCAGTTTGACACTGATTAAGCTGACATCACAAATTTTACTTGCCCAATCTACAATAGTTTAAAAAATTTTTTTAATTTGATTTTTACCTACTACCTGCAGTTAATATTTTTTAAGAATTAGTTCGTTTTTTTTTTTTTTTTTGCAGTTTTTGGCTGGGGCTGGGTTTGAACCCTCCAACTCCAGCATATGGTGCCAGTGCCCTACTCCTTTGAGCCATAGGCACCACCCTAGTTCATTCTCTTTGTAGCTTGTTATCACTGTTAAGAGTATTCTGTTATGCTTTGGTGAACAGTAAATTACAATCTTATTTATTAACTTGAAATGTTAAAAAAATTATTGACATATGAGAACCATTTCCTAATAAAATATTTGGCCAATCTGAATTTTTTTTTTGAGAGAGAGTCTCACTATATCACCCTCGGTAGAGTGCCGTGGCATCACAGCTCACAGCAACCTCTAACTCTTGGGCTTAAGCGATTCTCTTGCCTCAGCCTCCCAAGTAGCTGGGACTACAGAAGCCACCACAATGCCTGGCTTTTTTTTAGTTGCAGTTATCATTGATGTTTAGCAGTCCTGAGCCAGGCTTGAACCTGCTAACCACAGTGTACATGGCTGGCGCCCTACACGCTGAGCTTCGGGTGCCGAGCCGGCCAATCTGAAATTTAAAAATAAATTATCTCCAACATATGTGGCCTTTCACGGCCTTTTATTTTATTTTTTGTCTTTCTTTCTTCTCTCTCCTTTTTCTTTCTTTCTTCTATTTTTTAAAATAGAGACAAGGTCTTGCTCTTGCTCAGGCTGGTCTCAAACACCTGAGCTCAAACAATCCTCCCACCTGGGCCTCCCAGAGTGCTAGGATTACAAATAGAGCTAGGATTATAGGCATAAGCCACCATGCCTAGGCTTGCTTTTTGTTTAAATGATTTAAATGACAAATTTGGACCACATGAAAATCATTAAATATTGGAGGGTTTGAGAAAAAGTTTTCATTTTGTTTGAGAAAATTCCCTTAGCAGAAACTGTATTTGTGAGTTCATGGTGACTAGTACAAAGCTTGCTACATTTTGATCTGCCTAACCATTAAGGACTAGCCAATTACAACATTTAAAAGAATGAACATTTACAATTTATTCTCTAGTTTTATAGGCATATTTGAAGAAAATGTGTTTTCAAAAATTTACTAATTGCTTAATTTGTTCTGTTTGCAAGGACTGTCTCCTTAACAACATTTTTTTACTCTTGAATTCTTTAGGGAAAATAGGAACTGTTGGAACAAACACTTTTTGACCACAAGAGAAGAGACTGCAAATCTTGTTGACACTGACATCTGAGCTGGGAGGGTGAGGATTTACATTTAAGGGTGGCAGGAATCCAGGTCTTGTCTGGGTAATACTGTGATCTAAAGGAAAAGCCCCTGAACCACGCCTTTCTAGAACTGCATGATTTCTCCTGCTCAGGACACCGGGAGGCATGTTCTCCAACAATTCTTTGCCCCCTGACAACTGCGATGGGGATGGCGAAACGATCTTTTTCTTTCCTGTAAGTGCTTTGCCATCTTCTGAAGATGGAGGGGTAACACCTGCAGTGAGCTGGGAATCAGAGCTGTAGTGATTCGCCCCCGAGTTTCTTTTTTGAACTATATTCCCTAAGGTGGAAGTAAATATTATCTGGTTAGAATCTGGGTCCTGGTCAACAGGGATTTCAATGCTTTGCTGATTTCCTTCTGGAAAAAAAGACTGATAATTAATTTCATCATATGACATCTTCCTTGAGCTAGCTTGATCCAAGGCTCTTAACAAATGTGCCATGTCGTTGACATCAATGCTCTGGTGCCTGGTGATGAATCTCTTGGAAAGCGCCAGCCCATTGGTTTTATAGGATAATTCTTCCTCTGGCGTAATATCCTGGAGCTCCTCTTGCAACGAGGCCACTCTGTTCTGGTGCATTAATAATGGGGGACTCTTGAGCCAGGGAGGAGCCTGGGCCAGTTTGGGCCCATTAAAGGCCACATGAGGCTTTTTCCCAGGGGAGCTTGGGTCCCGGGGATCATCATTGCTTCCAGAAGGCTCACGATCTTTAAAGCCAGAAAGCATCAATTCGGCTTCAGAAGAATGTGAACGTGGCAATAAGGCTGTTTTGATGTCTATTTGGGAAGGAGTGGCACAGGAGGCTGTGGCGTGACTCCCACCTATGTCCACTGGCGGCATATTCAAGAACTGCCTGGTAGTGTGCCTGCCAGAGGGCGATTTTGCTGTCGTGATGATGATGACTTCTTTCCCCTTTGCTTTGAAAGCACTCAGCAAAACTTTCAGGGTCTCTCTATCTTCTGAATTTATAGCATAAACGAGAGCCGAGTAACTGGAATGGTCCTGCAAGCTGAGGTCAGCCCCGCTCTGCAGGAGCAAAGAAACAACTTCCGGCCCAGCTTTCTCTAAGCAAGCATGCATCAGAGCAGTTTTCCCAGACTTGTCCTGTATGTTAGGATCAGCATTGTTCTCTAACAGGTATTTAACCATTTTGGCTTTACTGACACTCTGATGATCAACATGTTTGGTCTTACAAGCGATCATTAAAGGTGTTTCCCCACGGTCATTGCTTTCATTAATATAGGCACCGCCTTCCAGCAAAAGTCTTGTAAGGCGAAGCCGGCTCTGGTGGACTGCTTTGATCAAGGAATTTCCATCACTGGAAATGTCTATACCTTCATCCATCTTCAAAAGTCGAAAATCAATACCTGCTTAGCAGAGAAGATGAAGACCAATCCATTAGCCAGAATCAACACCCCAACTTATATTCATTTTGTAAATAGGACATAAGCCACTGCCTACTCTAACATTAATGTAAGTGACACAATGTCTGAAATTCACACTCAAATCAGAATGGTGAGCCTGTGAATATGTATTTTTCTTGATTGCATTATTTAAATCATTTGCTGACTAGATTACGGGATTCGCAGCAACTACTGGGTTAAATTCTGACAGCAGTACATTTGCTCCAAAAAAGGAGTATGGCAGGCAAGGAATAAGAAAGGAGCCACGCAGACTTTGTAAACACTTTAATTTTTATCACTGAAACTAAAAAAAAATTATGTTTAATTTATTTAGATATTTTAGATTCAATGTCCTCTAACAAATTCCATTAGCTAGTAAGAATTATGTCTTCATCTAGGTCTAAGGACTGTTTTGTCTTTTAACCATCCTTAAGGTGGGGAAGAAAAATCAGATAAACAAATGTAAAATATTTAAGTCTATTTAATTAATTTGGTAGTTTTTAGAAATGGAAAAACATTCATTCTACCCATTTACTTTTTTCTTTGAGACAGAGTCTCACTCTGTTGCCCTGAGTAGAGTGCTATGGCAATACAGCTCATAGCAACCTCAAACTCTTGGGCTCAAGTGATCCTCTTGCCTCAGCCTCCCAAGTAGCTGCGACCACAGGCACCTGCCACAATGCCTGGCTAGTTTTTACAGATGAGGTTTTGCTCTGGCTCTGGCTCAGGCTGGTTTCAACCTCCTGAGTTCAGGCAATCCACCCGCCTCGGCCTCCCAGAGTACCCATTTACCTTTTAAATTAAGATTATGGAACAGGAATTTCTGTTTGATAACAGAATAGATAACACATCCAATAGCCTCTTAACAGAAAGAAAAAGGTGAAGAGAGCAGAAAGAAAGGGAAGGAAAAAAAGAGAAAAGTGGCATGCACACAGAAATTACTCCACTGTTAAACATCTAAAAGATAGGTGCTAATATGCGTGGAGCCTGTGGCTCATTGAGTGGGGAGCTGGCCCCATATACCAAGGGTGGTGGGTTCAGACCGGCCCCAGCCGAACTGCAACAAAAAACTGGCAGGGTGTTGTGGCGGGTGCCTGTGGTCCCAGCTGCTTGGGAGGTTTAGACAAGAGAATCACCTGGGCCCAGGAACTGGAGATTGCTGTGAGCTGTGATGCCACAGCACTCTACCAAGGGTGATAAAATGAGACTGTGTCTCTACAAAAAAAAAAAAAAAAGATGCTGATATGTGCCAGGAACTGAGTTGTGACTTACAAGTCCAACCCACAAGGAGTTCACGGTCTTTGAGAAGAGATACTGAGTAAGCAGCTGGTTACAGTACCAGTCATGGGCACATGGAAGCTTTAGCTACTCAGGGCCCAAAGGAGGGCCTCACATAAGCCAGGGACTTGACGACTGTGTAAGAATTTGGCAGGCAAGCAGGCAAAGGAAGGAGGGAGAAGTGAGAGCACTCCTTGTCGGAAGACCTAGAGGCATAAGAGAGCAGTGGTTTATAGAATGGGACAGGTTCTATTTACACAGATACAGAGAAATAGGAAAATACTTCAGCAGGTGTTTAGAGTTAGGGTTAATATGGGCAGAACCCACACGCATAATTTCGTTCCTTCTTGAAATCCCCTAAAACTAAAAAATTTTTCAAGGACATAAACTCTTAAAAGATAGAGGGAAAAGGCAGGAAGATGGCAGCAACAATGTTTTGGAAACCAAAAAGCAGATAGGCCACTAGTAACTGACTCAGTCACCTTGAGAAAGCTGAGCCTCAAGTCCGCAGGGGTGAAAGACGGAAGCAGGGTAAAGAATGCAGCTAAAAATAAGGAGGACGAGGTGGGAAGCCATCAGACTCCTACATCCTTGCTACTGGAATGTGACCCTACCCTGGCCCAGCAGCGGCAGGGGTATCATCATCACCAGAAAGCTCATTAGATGTGCAAAATCTCAGACTCCACCCCAGAGCTGCTAAATCACAGCCTACATTTTAACCAGATCCCCAGGTGACATACACACATTAAAGATCGAGAAGCACTGTCTTTGGCCATTCCTCCAACGCCAAGCCACAGGACATAGAAACAACCTCTCTCCACTCTAGAGGAGTGCACAGGTTTATTCTCTGAAAATGGTGAAACAGAGGGTCTCTGGACTGGGAGACACGAGGCATATTTGAGAACAAGAGTGATTGCTTACTGAGTTCTGCGGAGAAACAGCCTTCTTCCCCAGCTCAGCGCAAGAAGGCTGGCAACTATAGTGTATCTCTCTCTCAGGCAAAAACTGTTCCTCCTCTTTCAAGAATCTGACCTGCCTAAGAGAAAACACCTAAGAGTACTGACCGCAGGGTTCCCCGACCTGCTGCCCATGTCATCCTACAGCGAGCCTTCTAGGTGACAAGCCTCATCTCTGTGCTCAAGGCTTCTCTTCTTTTCTAAACCACAGTCCATTCTGTCACCCTGGATAAAGTGCAGCGGCATTGTCATAACTCAGAGCAACTTCTGGTGCTCAAGTGATCCTCCTGCCTCAGTCTTCCCAGCAGCTGGGACTACAGGTGCCTGCCACGATACTCAGCTAATTTTTCTATGTTTAGTAGAGACAGGTCTTGCTCTTTCTCAGGCTGGTCTCGAACTCTTACAAGCTCAAGCAACCCATCCTCTTCACACTCCAAGAGTGCTAGGATTATAGGCGTGAGCCACTGTGCCAGCTTCCCATCTTCTTTTTTTTAAGAGAGTCTCTCTTTATCGCCCTCGGTAGAGTGCCGTAGCGTCACAGCGCACAGCAACCTCCAACTCCTGGGCTTAGGCAATTTTCTTGCCTCAGCCTCCCTAGTAGCTGGGAGTACAGGTGCCCGCCACAACACTCGGCTATTTTTTTGTTGCAGTTTGGCTGGGGCCGGGTTCGAACCCACCACCCTCGTTATATGGGGCTGGTGCCTTACCACTGAGCCACAGGCACCGCCCTTCTTACCTTCTTTTTAATCTCAACCCTTTAATCATGAGTCCAAACAAAAATCAAAAAAGAGAAATGCCTCTTACATTAAGGATCAGAACAAACAGGAACAACCAACAACCAGGAAACAAGTATTAGCCAGGAAAATGAAACTTTCACAATGCATTATCCTGACAGGGATAAGAAAATGTATCTGTGAAACAAGAATAAGATTCTATATTAAAGGAGTGTTCAGAAACTATAAAAAGACGTTCCAAAAGGTAAAGGTAAAAACGTGATACAATCCTGCAAAACTCAGTGGAAGAGCAGGATGAAAAAGTTGATAAAATCTCTAATACCATAACAACAACAACAAGATCCCAAGACAATTAGAGGACTAGACCAGGAACTCCAACACAAATAATAGAAGTTCAACTTCTTCAAGTTTCAATAGTGGAGAGAGGGGAAAAAAGGGGCAAACAGAAAACGAAATCACTAATGAGATCAAGAAAAATTTCTACACCTGAGTGACACGAGTTACCAAACTGAAACAGGCCAATAGCATAGTGGAATGAACGAAAACAGCCCCTGATTATAGGGCACGATTGTAAATTTCCAGAACAGGAGAACAAAAAACATTCCACAAGCTTAGGGGGCAGGGAAGGAGGCTGCAGGTGGAAGTAAGTCACAACTAAAGGATCCTGAATTAGTCTAGATTCCAGTAAGTCAACAACAATGAAAGACAGCGGGGCAATGTCTTTCAAAAGCTAAAGAAAAGTGATTCTCAGCTTAGACTTGTATATTTAGCAAAATCATCGGGCAAGAATTGGGATATGCGCTCACGAATTTGCTGGAGGATGTAAACTATAAAGATGAAATGGCAGAGTAAGAAAAAAGAAAACACGAGGTACTAGAGCTGGAGAGCCTCATAGAGGAGAGGCCCCCAACTTCTAGGAAAACGGCAAAGGGGGATGCCAGGATAATGGATGTCACAGCGGCCCCTCTGAGAACACCCTGCCTCTGTTCCAGCCTGCCAGCCGGGAGACCCAACGCCCAGGAGAGCCTGCCCTCGGTTCTCGCCTCTACTTGCTTCATCCCGGCCTTCTCTCTGCTGGCTCCCCCATGTCCTGCTTTCTCAGGCAGTCCTCCCGTCACCGCTCTCAGCTGCTCTGCCTTCTCTGCCTGGTGATGAGCCCTGGGGCGCTTGGGAGGAGACAGGCTGGACCAGTCCCCAGGACCCTGCAGCCCTCCTGGAAGCCCTGTGATGGCGACCCCGCGTTTCCCAGGACTCACTTGTATGAATGTGCGGGAGGCTGAGCTGCTCAGCTTATCTTCTCCTGAGAGCTTTCATGATATTCAGGCATCTAATTTGGTGCCTGCTACCCATTTTTTTTTTAAATAAGCATTTGGGGCCAGGTGCAGTAGGTGGCTCATGACTGTAATCCTAGCACTCTGAGAGGCCAAGGTGAGTAGGGTGGATTGCTTGAGATCAGGAGTTCAAGGGCAGCCTGAGTAAGAGTAAGACCCCATCTCTACTGAAAATAGAAAAACTACCCAGGCAGCATGGTAGGTGCCTGTGGTCCCCGCTACTTAGGAAGCTGAGGCAAGAGGATGACTTGAGCCCCAGAAGTTTGAGGTTGCTGTGAGCTATGACACCATGGCACTCTAGCTAGGGTGACAGAGTAAGACTCTGTCTCAAGAATTCAAAATAAATAAAATAAACAAAAAATAAAAATAAGCATTTTAGTTAGGGGTCATACAGAAGCAGGAAACAAACAAACAAAAAGGGAATGATTAATACAAGAGAAAGCTCCCTCTTACCGGGGACTGGGAGGGGCTCATGGAGGCCTCTAGGTTCAGGTGATGCTCGATTTCTTAGTCTGGGTGGGTGTCCTCTTTTTTTTTTTTTTTTTGAGACAGAGCCTCAAACTGTGGCCCTGGGCAAAGTGCCGTGGCATTACAGCTCACAGCAACCTCCAACTCCTGGGCTTAAGGGATTCTCTTGCCTCAGTCTCCCAAGTAGCTGGGACTACAGGCACCCACCAGAATGCCTGGCTATTTTTTTGGTTGTCATTGTGGTTGTCATTGTTGTTTGGCAGGCCTGGGCTAGATTTGAATCCACCAGCTCAGGTGTATGTGGCTGGCGCCTTAGCCACTTGAGCTACAGGCACCGAGCTAGGGTGTCCATTTTTTATTATTCTTTACACAGTTCATATTTCACATACTGTCCTGTATTACACCACTCTTCTCTATTTAATGTATAACAGAACATGTATACAGAAAGCACACAGCATGTGTGCAAGACACATGTCAAGACTAAAATTTACAAAGAGTCATATTGGGTCTAGAATTCTCATGGTATGACTGATTGTATCTGTGCCTAGACTTTTAACTGGAGTCTCAACTTAACTCTAGTAAGCTCCTGAAAGGCAGTGTTCAAAAGGACATGCTTATTCATCTCTCCTTTGTATAACTCACAATGCAAAGAACTACTCAACATACCCATACGATGCAAGTGAATTCATGCTGTGATTTCACCTCTCCTCTGCCACATTCTATCAAAGCTATTCCAGAGCCAGACATACCTGCAACCCAGGAATTTAGGAATGCAGGGTGTGTTGATAGCCTGTGTCCAACTCCGAGGTCTATTCTGAGTGCACAGCATCTGAAAAGAGCTCAATGTGAGACAATGATCACTAAAGAAACCCTCTTTTACCATCTTTCATTTACAAATGAGTTTAATAGCGCAAAGAAATTTAGAGAATTGATTTGGAACATAATATCAAATATAGAAGCCACTTAGTAACTGCAATTCAAGAAACTATACATAAAAACAAAACAAACAAAAATCCTTTGACCAAAAGTAGCATTTAAGAAACAGATATGCAAAGAAAAACAAGTTGCTAGATACCAGATTTCCATATTACACTCTCATATAGTTTCTATTATTTGAGCCAATCTTCTTTTTTTTTTTCTTTTTAAGTTTTTAAAGAATCTTTTGGAAAAGGCGGCACCCATAGCTCAGTGGGTAGGGCGCCAGCCACATACATCAAGGCTGGCGGGTTTGAACCAGCCTGAGCCAGCTAAAATAGCAATGACAACTGCAACAACAACAACAAATAGCTGGATGCTGTGGTGGACACCTGTAGTTTCAGCTACTTGGGAGGCTGAGGCAAGAGAATCACTTAAGAAGCCCACGGCTTTCAGATTGATGTGAGCTATGATGCCATGGCACTCTACCCAGGGCAACAGCTTGAGACGCTGCCTCAAAAAAAGAATCTTTTGGAAAAGACTTTCTACTGAGTTCTATAGAAATTGTAGTTGAGGGCGGCGCCTGTGGCTCATCGAGTAGGGCGCCGGCCCCATATACTGAAGGTGGAGGGTTCAAATCCGGCCTCAGCCCGAACTGCAAAACAGGAAAATAGCCGGGTGTTGTGGCAGTTGCCTGTAGTCCCAGCTACTCAGGAGGCTGAGGCAAGAGAATCACCTAAGCCCAGGAGCTGGATGCCACAGCACTCTACCGAGGGTGATAAAGTGAGACTCTGTCTCTACAAAAAAAAAAAAGGAGAAATTGTAGTTGAATGCACCTTTATTTTATTTTTATTATTATTTTTTATTTTTTGGGTTGCAGTTGTCATTGTTTTTTTTTTTTTTTTTTTTTTTTTTGCAGTTTTTGTCTGGGGCTGGGGTTTGAACCCACCACCTCTGGCATACGGGGCTGGCACCCTACTCCTTTGAGCCACAGGCACCACCCCAGTTGTCATTGTTTTTTAACAGACCCAGGCTGGGCTCAAACCCACCCGTGTTGGTGTATGTGGCTGGCACCCTACTCACTGAGCTACAGGCACTGCCTTATTTTTTATTATTTTATTTTATTCTTGGAGACAGAGTCTTACTTTATCTCTTATACTCTTTTTTTTGAGACAGAGTCTCACTATGTCACTCTCAGTAGAGTGCTGTGGCATCACAACTCATACAACCTCAAACTCTTAGGTTTAAGCAATTCTCTTGCCTCAGCCTCCCAAGTAGCTAGGACTACAGGCACCCACCACAACACCTGGCTATTTTTTGACTGCAGTTGTCATTGTTGTTTAGCAGGCCCGGGCCAGGCTCGAACCTGCCACCTTTTGTGTATGTGGCCGGCACCCTACTCACTGAGCTACAGGTGCCGAGCCTTGTTATAAAGACTTTTAAAGCTTTTTTTTTTTTTTAATTAGTAGAATGATTTTGAAACTGTTTAAACACTAAAATTTTTTTTTGGGGGGGGAACATTGTTAACTCTTTAAATGTAACATGTGCCTTAATGGAATAACCCCCTGTCTCTAAGCCTTCATCTTTTTCAGTTGATTTTTTTTTTTTCAGTTTTTGGCCAGGGCTGGGTTTGAACTGCCTCCTCCAGCATATGGGACTGGTTCCCTACTCCTTTGAGCCACAGGCGCCGCCCTCAGTTGATTCTTTTATCTTGCCCAATCTATTTGTACATAAAATATGCCAATATTAAGTCTTCAACTACACTTTTAATGAAGAATGCTTCTTGTGCCTAGAATGTCCTTTCCTTCTGGGAAACATCCCGACTCAACATCAAGTGCCAATGTTCCCAATTCAGCAATTCTCAAATTCAGCTACAACTTCCACACAGACAACAGTTCATCTGGAGAAACTCTGGGGACCAGACAGACCCAGGTTTCAATCCTAAGTCTACAACTCCTGAACTTATTACTGTATGCCCTGATCATGTCTCTTGGTCTCTGAGAGTTCTGGGTTTCTCTTGCGTACAACAATAACCATAAAACATGCATTTCATCGGGATGTGGTAAAGAAATCAGATAATATTGGCCAAGCGTGGTGGCTCACACATGTAATCCTAGCACTCTGGGAGGACCAGGTGAGAGGATTCCTTGAGCTTAGAGTTGGACACCAGCCTGGAGCAAGAGCAATACCCCATCTCTACTAAAAATAGAAAAATTGGCATCTGTAGTCACAGCTACTCAGGAAGCTGAGACAAAAGGATAGCTTTGAACCCAGGAGTCAGAGGTTACTGTGAGCTACGTTGACACCATGGCACTTTAGCTTGGGCAACAGAGTGAGGCTTTGTCTCAAATTTTAAAAAAAGAAATCAGAGAATGTAGAAAAAGACTTTTTTGTTGTGCTTTCTAACTCACTGCATTCTTTAATTTGAAAATTTTATTTCAAGATTAGCTTTCTTTTATTTATTTATGTATTTATTTACTTATTGACATTAGGTCTCACTCTTTTGCCTGGGCTAGAGTGCAGTGGCATCATCATAGTTCACTGCAACTTCCAGTGCTTGGGCTCAAGTATCTTCCTGTCTTAGCCTCCTGAGTAGCTGGGACTATAGGTGCTCACACCCACACTTGTGTAGTTTTTAAATTTTTTTATAGAGACAGAGTCTTGCTGTGTTGCTCAGCTGGTCTCAAATTCTTGGCCCCAAGTGATCCTCTCACTGTGGCCTCCCAAAGTGCCAGAAAAAAAAATGAAAAACTTAGTGGGAAAAGTATATGCCTGTGGTCCCAGACACTCAGAAGGCTGAGGCAGGAGAATCACTTGAGCTTAGGAGTCTAAGGCTGCAGTGAGCTAGGATCATGCCACTGCACTCTCCTGGTGACAGAGTGAGACCCCATTTTATATATGTCTTTTTCCCAAGAAAAAACAGAGCAGAAATATCGGATGAGTGATTTCAAACAAGCTTTTGAAACAGAGGGCAATAGTGGAATGGCAAATGGCCTTAGCATAGCAGGAGAGTCTACCAAATAAAGAGCCAGGGTAGGTGGGCCCTGATGGGAAGAGACCCATGAAATTTAGGGCGTGGACATCTCAAGAGCCACAGAAAGTGGCGATGAGTAACAAGGCTAAAAACCAGGTTACCAGCCCGTGGACAGAACAACTGTATCCCTGGGTATTTTATCTCACCCTAAGTAGCAGGCAATTATTTTTTGAGGCAAGAAAATAAAGATTTTACTCCGAACATACTGATCAGAAAAGCTCCAAATGTATAGGCAGCGTGCTGAAAACTGCGGATGGGATTGAGAGCCTGCTGGCCGAATGCTGGGATTCCCCAGATCCCTGCCCTGCTACCAGGAAACTGCAGGGCAGGAAAAAGAAGTCAAAAGCACTGCATCTTAGCCTTATGAGCCTTATTAAAATTATTTGTCAATAGATGAAACAATTCAAACCATCACGGCATTTACCCTTCCAAACACCCATTCTAAGTGGAAATAAAAAGTTACCTGAAAACATTATTCAAAATTTCATACTTCACTTTTGTCTCTTCTCTTCTTGGATGAGTTTTCTGCCAGCCAGCTGTCAGTTCCTACTGAAGGAAATCAAAACTATTCAGAATTACATAAACACCAATAATTTGTTGCATCCATCTTCCCCATTTGGAGTCTAGTTTTTTAATTCCTTGTTAAGAAATCCCTACAGTGTTTGTTCAGTTAATCATATTTCACTGATTATGAGTTTGTAAAAGTGTCTGGAGTGGATCCTATGTTCAGCAAGCCATTCGTGTCCGTCTGCCAGATGGAGCCTGCCTGGGAGAACTGCCGGGGTTGGGGAGGCCTGGGCCCTCATCTGCAGATGAGAAGGCTGAGGAAGGGAAGGAAGGCAAAGTCACCCATCTTACTTATCTGCTTGCAGGGTTCAATTACACACGTGTGTCCTTTATCGGCCTAGCTCCCTGCCTCTGGCTCAACCAGCTTCTCACAGAGCTGGGTTCTGTCTTGAGTACTTGACTTGTGTAGTATTTAGCACTGTAGTGCTGGTGAGCGAGGTGCTTTAAAAGCCCTCTTGGAGATGATGGGCTGGCAGCCCTTTCTGTGGCTTTTTCTCTCCATACCACCCCCAGTTTTCCTTTCATTAGGGCTGAAAAGTTACCTTCTTTTGCATTTCTTACTCTACTTCCAAATAGGAACAGTGCTCCCTCGCATAAAGTTCATTGTCTCAGCAGGAAGGGGGTTAACACTTAACAAGGGGTTTGAAGCTCACAATTCAGCCCCTCACCCTTGCCCCAGACCCTGCCCTTGGCTGCCCACAAGGGGACTGGAGCCTGCTCACGAGAGGCAGCAGCAGGGCGTGTATCAGGGACCTGGGTCTGTCTCTCTCCCAGATTCCAACCTTTGGGAAGTCACTCATTGGAGTTTTAGTTTCCTCATCCCTGAAATGGGGATAGTATCTCCCTTATAGTAGATGATTGGGAGGATTTTTGAAGATCTGAATACAGTTGCCAGTCCGGCATTCAATAAATGTCCGTTTCTAAGCATGCATCAGCCAGTACAGCACTGCCTTTGTCAATCATCTGGGCTGCTGGGGTCTGAGGATGGGAGGCCAAGGGGTTCTCCTCTTTTTCTAGGCACAGGAATCACAGGAAGAGCCTGTTAAAAATAAAATTCCAGGCTCCACTCCCAGTTATTCAATAGCAGGTGCTTCCTGTGCACACTTGGGGAAAATCTGAGGCCAACTCTTCATTCCTCATTCCAGGCCCACTTCCTGTTTGCTGTCAACCCTTGCCTGGGATTCACACAGGGCTGTCTCCCTCCTCACTTCCCAGGGGATGGATGTTCAGCTCCCCTGCTGGAGTGAAGGGTAGGAACTGCTGCCACAGCAGAGAGAGGGGTAAAGGGAGCCCACGGGCCCCAGAGGACAACCAGAGAGGAGTGAGAACTTGCCAGAGACTGGAGATTTGCTGCCCTGCCTTTCCCAGACAGGTCTGAAAAAATCGCGAGTCCTAGGGGCAGCCCAAGGCCAGGATACGAGGTCAGCTGCACTTGAAATGAGGCGGCCTGCCTGCCATAAGCAAAATGTCCCCTCCCCGTGCAAGAGACGGGGCAGAGCCAGAATAAAAGAGACTGCATCTGAGCTTGTCCAAGGAAATGTAAGGACTGGCTAGGAAGAGTGTTCTTCCCTGGCACCATCTTGTAAGAAATATTTAGAAAGTGCCCAAAGAGAAGAGGAGCAGGTAAGGAATGCAGTGTCCCCACACACACCCCTAAAGTACGGGCTGTCTTCTCCTAGTTACTTCGGCTATCCCCCAGGCCTCTCGGGCTGGGGCCTTGGGCATCTGTCAGTCGAGTCCCCTACCCCCAACACACACACACACACACACACCAACCTACACGTCCAGGTCTCGGGGAAGACTCGGGAACCAAGGGTGCCCACGCCGTTGAAGATGCTGGCAGTGTCTTCCCGGTCCCCGCCGGGCCCTGGAACCGAGCGCGTTTCCTCAGCTTTTCCTGAGAACCACAGGGAATGAGCCCATGGTGCTGTCGGAGAAGGGCAAAGGAAGGTGACTGAGGCGACAGCGCCAGGGCACCGATGGGGGCGGGGTGCACGTTTTGTCGCCTCATCTCTCAGCCAGGGCGGGCAAGAGCTGGCGGACTGAGGCGATCGCCATCCACGAAAACGGATTGCGCCCAGAGCCACTGCGGAGCGGTCCCTGCACCTCCGCCCTCCCGCCAGAGGACGCGGCCCTCCCTTGGGCCATGGCGCGTCGGAGGGGACAGCCAGACTCCCATCCGGGAGCAGGCGCACCTCTGCACCCCGGCTCTCTGCTACAGGGGTCCGGCATCCTGGTGCCGAGACTGTGCGCGCCGGAAAGGCGCGGGTACCCGGCTGCCCAGCCCTGCGCGGCTGCTGCTTCCCGAGCCTGAGGCTGCAAACGGCTCCGCGGCCCCCAGCCCGCCGTCCGCGCCCGCCGGCACCTCCCGCCGCCTCAGCGCCCGCGGCACCTGCGGAGACGCGCCCGAGTCGGACTCCGCGACCCGCGCGCTCCTGCGGCCGAGTGCGCGCCGCTCCCGCTGCGGCGCCGACCTGCGCCGGCGAGGCCCCCGGCCGGAATCCTCCTGGACACTTCCGCAGCCGGGCAGCCCCGCTCCGTCCCTGCCCCGCGGCGGGGCCCAGAAGGAGGCGGGACCGAGTCCCCGCGGGGTCCTGGAGCCGAGCGCGGGCGCGCGTTGCGGGAGACACGAGGACGAACTCGAGCGGAGCGCGCCCCGGGGTGGCGGGGCACTGTCCGGAAAGACCCCTGCAGCCCAGTGGCTGTCGGTTTGCGCAGGGTCTAGAACCCCGCTGGGACACTGCAGTGTCAGGGAGCGCGGGCTCCCAGGGCCTGCGCGCACCGGGCAGGGCGCGCCGAGGCCGTGTGGCCGCGGGGCCCCTGGCTGCGCCCTCGGTACCCTCTTCCGGGGGCCGCCACTGCAAACCAAAGTTTCCCTAAGTGCAGGCGGCAGAGTTGGCTCCCCACCCTCACCTGGGACGCGCTGTCCAGTTAGCCGCGCTGGCAGCCTCTCCGGGGGCCGCCCGACCCTGGATGCAGTGGCTCTGGGGCGCCGTCGGAGCTGGCGTGTGATCTTCAGCTCCTCCGCGGCTGGAATCGTAGAACTCCGTAGATGCAGCCCTGTCCCCGCCCCTGCCCTGGGACACAGGGAGGGTGGCGGGCTACGAAGCGCCGGAGCGGGGGCCGGAGGCGCGCACCTCGCCAGGCACCCGGGCTGCGTGGCGCTTCCGCTGGGAGTGACGCGCCAGCTCCCTGCTGCCCTGCAGGTGAGAGCGGCTGGGCCGGTGGGGACTCCGGGCGCCAGAAGCTGCTTTCCGAAGCTCCGCCTTCTGTCCCCACAAGCCCCACTCCCCGTCTCCGCTCTGGCCGCCGCTCTGTGGCGAAGGAAAGGTGACTGAGAGCTGGGACATCGGGGTCTGCCCATTGTGGAGACCTACACCATGGTCCCTGGGCGCTGCCGCCCGTATCCGTCTTCTCAGCTCTTACGTGCCCGGCTGGCCCACGGTCCAGACCCCACCCGTCCCCATATCCTCCACGTCCCTGTACCCGCTTCAGAAAAAACCAGAGCCTCACTTGGGGTTAGTAGGAGCAATCGTTTTTATGTTTCTTTTAAAGAGCTTAGGACTTTATTACACTATTAAAACATTAATAGACTACGTTAACAAAATTTCACAAAATACATTTCATTCAAACTCCACGGAGAGAGGAAAAAAGGGGGAAGTTAAGTAAAAGCAACTTTTTTTTAACCTTTTATTTGTCTTGGAGGGTCTGGTGGAGAAAAAAGACCATCACTATTTTTTTTTTTTTTTGAGACAGAGCCTCAAGCTGTCACCCTGAGTAGAGTGCTGTGGCATCACAGCTCACAGCAACCTCCAATTCCTGGGCTCAAGCGAGTCTCTTGCCTCTGCCTTCCAAGTAGCTGGGACTACAAGCACCCGCCACAACGCCCAGCCATTTTTTGGTTGCAGCCGTCATTGTTGTTTGGCGGACTCGGGGCTGGATTCGAACCCGCCAGCTCAGGTGTACGTGGCTGGCGCCTTAGCCCGCTGAGCCACAGGCGCCGAGCCCATCACTATTTTTTGTTACTCAAGTAATGTCAATAGAAACTAGTTTGTAGTCTGAGTCCTCAAAGGGGGAGAAGCCTATCTCTGGACAGGCTTCCTTTGTTAAGAAAAACGACCCACCAAAATGGGCTCTTCAGTAAACACGTGAAAAGCAAGTTCAGAGGACACTTCACCCCAGAGTTGGGCTCTAGGGAGTTGGAATCTGGGTTGCCCTTTGCCTACACTCATCTACCTGGAGCTTAGCAGGAAGGATTGGGGAAATGCCCGTGAAGGCAGGGTCTCTTCCCCTTTTCCCAACTTGTTTCTGTTTTGTTTTGTTTTGTTTGTTTAGTTTTCTTGATGTATACTGTACATATTAAAAGGCGAACATTTCACAAGTTCAAAGATTTTGCACAAACTGAAGCATCATCCAGATCAAGAAACATTCCCAGCTCCCCAGGAGACTCCCTGGGATGAGAGTGGTGGCTTCAGACAACACAGGTTAGCTTTGCTTGTTTTTGCACTTTACCGCGATTGACTCATGCAGGACACACTGTCGTTTGGCTTCTTTTACTCAACACTGTAACTAAGAGATGCCCACCTTGTGTGGTGGTGGTAGTTCATTCATTCTTTCTGCCACATAGCATTCCATTGTGTGAACACACCTTAGTTCTCAAGCTCAGGACTTTGCAGATGCTGCTGCTGTGAACGTTGTACTAGGTACCTATTGTATCTTAGGTACAACAGGTAGCTTCCCGGGAACATGTGCACGTCTTTCTGTTGGGCCCATACTTAGGAGCGGAATTGTGAGTCATGACGTAGGCATATGTTCGGCTTCTGCAGATACTGCTAGACAGTTTTTCAAAGTAGATGATCCACTTTTCACTCTTTTATTATTTTGCCGTTGTTGCTTGTTATGACAAACAAATCACCACAAACACAGTGGCTTAAAACACTACAAATTTATTCTCTTATGGTTCTGAAGGTCAAAAGTCCAAAGTGGGTTTTTGGTTTTATGCGGCTAAAATCAAGGCGTCAGCAGGTCTGCGTTACTTCTGGAGGCTCCTTGCCTTTTCTAGCTCTTTGAGGCTGTAGAGGCTGCCTGCACTCCTTGGCTGGTGGCTTCTACTTCCATTTTCAAATATTCTCCCTTTCACACACACTCAGCTCTGCTTCTGTTGTCACACATCTTTTTCTCCCTGACTTTTCTGCCTCACTTTTTTTTTTGAAGACAGGGCATTCCTTTGTCACCCAGGAAGTCATCACAGCTCACTGCAACCTCTAACTCCTGGATTTGAGTGATCCATCGGCCTCAGCCTCCCGAGAAGCTGGGACCACAGGTGTGCACCACTGGGCTGGCTAATCTACTTTTTGTAGAGATGGGTTCTCACTGTTGCTTGACCTTGTCTAGAACTCTTGGCCTCAAGCAATCTTTCTGCCTTGACCTCTCAAAGTCCTATTACATGTGGGAGCCACTGTGCCCGACCCTGCCTCACTTTTATAAGGATCTTTATTGATTACTCTGGGCCCACTTGGGTAATCTAGGATAAACTTCCATTTTATGATTTGTCCTTTAATCATATCTACAAAATTCCTCTTTCCATGACGATTAATATATTGACAGGTTCCATGGATTAGGACATGAATCACTTTGGCCGTCCATTATTCAGCCCACCACACTTGTCAGCAGGGTATTTTTTTTTTTTTTTGAGACAGAGCCTCAAGCTGTCACCCTGGATAGAGTGCTGTGGCGTAACAGCTCACAGCAACCTCCAACTCCTGGGCTTAAGCAATTCTGTTGCCTCAGCCTCCCGAGTAGCTGGGACTACAGGTGCCCACCACAACGCTCAACTATTTTTGGGTTGTAGTTGTCGTTGTTTGACACAATGGCAGGCCTGGGCTGGATTTGAACCCTCCAGCTCTGGTGTATGTAGCCGCTTGAGCCACAGGCACTGAGCCCTGTCAGCAGGGTATTGAAACAAGCTGCTGCATGTCCGAGAAAAGGACAATGGCACCTCAAGACACAATTTACCTGGAGGATTTTCCTGTTGAACTGGGTGTGGTGCCAGGACTGGTGGCAGAAGAGGGAGGCTGATACAAGAACACCACTCTGGCCACCACCATCCTGCTGCCACCATAAGCCTGGGGCGAGAGACTTTCGCACAGAGAATGAGAATGTGTGTTGATTTGTGCTGGGGGCACCTAGGCTGGTGAAACGTTAGGGAAGGCAGCCTCTCCTTCGTAGGGGTTGGTAGCAGCAGGAACAGTGGTGAACACATCACAGTTTGTGCTGTGAACAAGGCCTTGTGATCAGTGGAAGGTGCCCCCATTCTCTGCCATGTCCCTTTCCATCCTCCAGCTCTGGGGACGAATCTGTTTAGGCTTAATGGTACAACGGGATACCTCCTACATCATGGGTGATAAAGAGGGCTTATCTGAAATAAGGGATTTCCTGTCCTCATGGCTTTATGCCATTAAAGCTATGTAAAGCATGGTCAAAGTAAAAGTAGAAGCATGTGTTTCATAAACATCTTAACCAGAAACCTTTCCATCTCCTTTCTGTCTTCTAGAAATAAGTTGAAAACTCTAGCCTCCTGATCCAATCACCCCAGTTCTCTTCACAATTGTGGTTTACACTCTAATTCATTTACTCCCATTCAATTCAGATCTCAGAGAGATGTGTGGTCAGTGTGCCATCATGAATTAAAAATCCCCCGACTATCAGCATCACAGTCATCATCATCAATATTTTATTAAAGGAGATAGAATCCTAAATTTACAGTGAAGACAAAACCACCTGCTGGCAATGCAGAAACCTAAATACTCGGAAATTGGTAGCATTAGTTACCTTAGAACTGGGAGTGAAAAGGGAATTAAAATAAGAAGTGGTGAAAAGTCTATTTTACCTAATAGGACTATTTTACCTAATGATACTTAATGGCAAAAAAATGGAAGCTTTTCCCCTAAGATTAGGAACAAGATAAGTATACCAAACAAATACACAAACAGAAATACTAAAATTTGAAGGAAACAGAAAATGCAGAGAGAAGAAAACATCAAAACCATCATTAATATAGTCGATGCAATATCTCAACCATAAAATAAAAACAGAATATTACAAAAAAGAAAACAAGAAAAGGGTTTTCAAATTTCCCAATTAAGAACAGATAGGAAAAACTTGAAGTAGATGACCTGAAAAGGATTAGACAATAAAAACAAAGTCATCTCTGAGGAAGTGAAGGTACCATCTTCCTCCCTACAAAGGAGGTAGAAAATAATAAGAGAAAAATAAGAGTCATGGAGAATGGATTTAAAATGTTTAACATCTGGCTGGGCACAGTGGCTCATGCCCATAATCCTAGCAGCCTAAGAGGCCAAGGCAGGAGGATTGCTTGGACTCAGCACTTAGAGACCAGCCTGAGCAATAGCAAGACCACATCCACTAGAAATAGAAAAACTAGGGCGGCTCCTGTGGTTCAGTGGGCAGGGTGCCGGCCGCATAGACAAAGGGTGGCAAGTTCAAACTCAGCCTGGCCAAACTGCAACAAAAAAATAGCCGGGCGTTGTGGCGGGTGCCTGTAGTCCCAGCTGCTCAGGAGGGTGAGGCAAGAGAATTGCCTAAGCCCAGGAGTTAGAGGTTGCTGTGAGCTGTGTGACGCCACAGCACTCTACCGAGGGTGATAAAGTGAGACTCTGTCTCTACAAAAAAAAAAAAAAGCTTATTAACTGTCTAAAATGTTACATAAAAATAGACCAGATTAAGTCAAATAATAGAGAAATTTGAGACCACCATAGAAAAAAAAGCAAATCTTACATGTTTCCAAAGAGAGGGGGAAAAACATCATAAATAAAAAACTGGGAATGGCTTTAGATTTTCTCTCAATAACCCTGGGAACGAGAAAACAGAGCAGAAATACCTGCAAGTACCTGAAGGATATTTATTTTCAATCAGAATTCTATACCCCACAAAACTATCAAACAAGTGTTGGGATAGATAATAAAGACATTTTCAAATATGTAAGAAATCAAAATTTACCTTCCACGTGTCCTGTCTAGGTGTGTACCAACAAACACAGGAAGGAAACTACCAAAGGGGACAACACAGGACCATCCAAAGGTGTGATACTCCCCTTAGGAACGCGGAACAACTAAGTGAGCGGTCCAGTGAGGCAGAGAAACTGTAACAGAGGCGGAGAGGAAGACAAAACCATTCTCGCTGGAGAAAAAGCTGCTCACGAAAGGAAAGCCCTTATTATGCAGAGAGGTGAGTAACGCCTGCAGTCACAGCGGTACAAACTCATGAGTGTTCCTTTTTGTTTTTTTTTGAGACAGAGTCTCACTTTGTCGCCCTCAGTGGAGTGCCATGACATCATAGCTCACAGCAACCTCCAACTCTTGGGCTCAAGCGATTCTCTTGACTCAGCCTCCCCAGTCACTGGGACCACAGGCGCCCACAATGCCTGGCTATTTTTAGAGACGGGGTCTCACTCTGGCGCAGGCTGGTCTGCAACCTGTGAGCTCAGGAAATCCACGCACCTTGGCCTCCCAGAGTGCTGGGATTACAGGCGTGAACCGCCACACCGTCCCTCGTGATTGTTAGCTTTAAAGACACTGGGACTTCATCATGATGACAGGAGACAATAACCTTTCATCACCTTAACGATGTAAAGTACAAGTCTAGATGACTGAGCTGGAAGTTCAGAGGTAGAACATGAGGGAGAGCAAAGGCAGGTCTGTGATGCCCTCGTCTTGTAGAGCAGTGGCTGGTTGGGAAGAGAATGGTCCACATCATCACCAACACTTCTTTTCTTTCTTGGTTTTTTTTAATAGACATCCTAATGGGTATGAATCTAATAACTTGTAGGCACAGTTTCAATAATTGAGATGCTGAGATGGAACATCTTTCTATACAACTGTTGGCAAGGGGCCCCTTTAGAAGAATGTGCTATCTTCTCCCCACGCCTAACATGGGAGGCTTTGGGGATGGGGGAGGGGGCACATGAGCTAAACCTCCTGGGTCATTGCAGGAAGTCAAGAAATAATTGTCTAAAATTGATAACTCATAACATATATGCATATTATTAGGAATATAGAGTCATGACAATAAGAACTGAAAATAGACACAAAAGAGTTTAAATGCTCCCGTCTGGGGATGGTGCTGGGAGGAGAGGAGCAGAGCAAGGGCCAGTGCTTCTCAGTAGAAGCCCTTCTCCAGCACCAGTACTTGATTTTTTAAAACCATATACACTTGGCTCGGCGCCTGTGGCTCAGCGGGCTAAGGCACCAGCCATGTACACCTGAGCTGGCGGGTTCGAATCCAGCCTGGGCCCACCTAACAACAATGACGGTTGCAATCCAAACAAAAATAGCCGGGCGTTGTGGCGGGCGCCTGTAGTCCCAGCTACTTGGGAGGCGGAGGCAGGAGACTCGCTTGAGCCCAGGAATTGGAGGTTGCTGTGAGCTGTGATGCTACAGCACTCTATCCAGAGTAACAGCTTGAGGCTCTGTC
>CAUYON010077258.1:0-22513 GCA_963573935.1 Arctocebus calabarensis
AATACTTAGAGATCTAAAAATAGATCTGCCATTCGATCCTATAATTCCTTTATTGGGTATATATCCTGAAGACCAAAAATCACATCATAATAAAGATATTTGTACCAGAATGTTTATTGCAGCCCAATTCATAATTGCTAATTCGTGGAAGAAAATAGATACTTTTGATAAAATCAAGTCTGCTTTCTTCTATTTCAACATAGCATTTTGAATATACCTCTGTTTGAGCTTACCATAATTTTTTGTTACTTATTTGCATGATCTCTTCAGTGTTTCCTATCTATAAAATGAGAAGATAAACCCTAATTTTGTTTTCAACTTAGTGCTATGATCCCTTTAACTTCAATAGTGAAAACAATCAGACTGGACCACTGAAACCCCATAATAAATTCTCCTCTTAATAAAAAAGCTAAGCAAGGGTGGCGCCTGTAGCTCAACACGTAGGGCGCTGGCCCTGTATACCAAGGGTGGTGAGTTCAAACCCGGCCCGGCCAAACTGCATCAAAAAATAACCAGCATTGTGGCGGACATCTGTACTCCAGAGGCTGAGGCAAGAGAATCGCCTAAGCCCAGGAGTTGGAGGTTGCTGTGAGCTGTGACTCCACAGCACTCGACTGAGGGTGATAAAGGGAAGACTCTGTCTCTACAAAAACAAAACAAAACAAAATAAGCCATTAGATTGGGAGGGAAGCTAGGTAGCTACCTAAGCTCGTTCAATATTTTACAAATGAGTCTCTTAGGCCTAGAAAGAGTACAGAAAATTATCCAAATCGTGCAACTGGTTTACTGGCAGAGTCAGGACTGAGAGACAAATCACATAGTTCTCATTTCAGTGCTCTTTGAACTTTGTGGGGTGTGTTTCTATGTGTGTCTGCTAAGCCAGGGTGAGAAATGCAGAAAACAATTCACACTATGTACAAGATAGGAACGTTATCAAAGTTCATTTTTAGTCTGTTTGTGGAGCATTTGCATCAGAGGCCATAAATTCAAATACTGCGCTGGCCCTGAAGGTCACATAAATGAGTGACGTAGACTAGATGTCACGGCATAGAAAGTAATGATGGCTGTGCCGTACACCATCAACATACCCAATATTTTGTAGATGTAGTCCCAAGACTAATAGCTCACCACATTTTTTAGGAGAAGCCAGAAATATGAACTTTGTGTGAAATCCCGCAATTTTTAAATGTTTCCCAAAAAAGAAATGTTTAGCAATATATAGGCTGCACAGAACATTTTCATAGGCAGAAGCCACAGCCTCTTGGGTATAGATTTAAAGATTCTTGTCCACTCTCTAATAAACATACAGTAATTTCTAAACTTTTAAATGAACTGATGTATCTTCTCAGCTGTGCGGGGCTCTAGCTACAGAAGTGACCCCTGCTTTCGTCACCTTGTATTTTGATAACTTAGCAGGACTTTTGCGAATTAAACTTGCTGAAATACATGCAGTATGCTAGGAGGGAGTTTCCCTAAGTCTTTTGCTACAATTGCTCTTCAGGTAGTTGTCTTGTTCTTGTTATATTTAATCCCAAGAATAGTCTAAGTACATCATATTTAACACATAAAATTACTAATCATTACCCACAAATCCCCCTGCCCCCAGAAACTGCATTTTCATGTAAATATATGGTAACTTCAAATAATAGGACATGTGGGACAGGAAATAAACCAGAAGACTCAAAGATTCACCCTTAGGGCCTTAGTTCTGATCTTCTTCCCCTACCCCCACCTCCTTGCCCACATATTTTATCTCTAAACTGGCCTATGGAGATTCCCCCACCCCATGAAATAACCCAGACAGAAATTATGTCCTGCAAGGGAGAACTGCATTTTGAAGAAGGAAAAGAAAAACGATAGGCAATACCTCTTTACATCTAACATCTAAGATCAAGGAGTTTAAAATTATTTTTGAGTTATTTGGCTGCCTAATCCCTGGTATCTTTCCTGTTTCTATTTTATCCACCTCCTTCTTCATCCTGTTTCAAATTTATCCTCTAGTTCAAAGAAACCATCTAAGGGATAAAAGATCCCTATGAAAGAAACTTTGTAATCTTCAACTTCACTTTGGAAAGCCCTGAATAAATATTTATGGCAGAAAAAGGAGGCCTATCTTCACAGCAGGAGTGAGTTCCCAACTCGAATACAATGACCATCAAGTCCCAAAGTCTGGTAATGAAATGATGACGTTCCTGATCTTTTACCTCTGACTAAATAGAAACCAGGGGTGCCGAGCATCATGGTCAAGGCCTGGGTGACTTTCATCCCCTGCCTGAGCAACTGGAAGACCTCAGTCTGAGCCTGATTTCACTGTGTTACTACTGTCCTTGGAATATATGCAGCAACAAAACCCAGGCAGCAGTGGAGTGAGCTCACCCCGGGCGAGCAGGCTAATGAACTTGTTTCATTGTGGCACCTGTCCATGGTTCCTGGAGGCTTTGCCGACATGGGCAGCAGATGAAAGAGAGAGCCAAGCCAGATCTGATTATGCCTTTCTGGCATGCAATGTCAGTGATCCGACGCCAAAGATGGGTGCCCATTTTCTTTTAATGAGTGGGGGTGGAATTAATTTGTTCTGTTGGCCCAACAAATATTCATGATCCTAAATATATTCAAAAATTATTTGCAAGGATATGATGTAGTTTGTCAAAATTGCTTCATAAGGGTTCATAAGACACAGTATGGTCACTGACAGTATTCAAGAAATATTTTGGGGGCTCTGTGCCAAGTTTTTTGTGTCAAAATTGTTCAAAAATGCTGTTCTCTGTAGCTCACTTGTACAAGATGTCACATATACAGGAAATCACCACTAAAATCTCTGAATTGGTAAAAAGGTACCTGCAATTCACATCTCGAAAAGTTCATTTCATCTCTTTTAAATTTATGCAGTGAATTTAATCTGGCTATTTTGCTAAGTAAAGGTCTTAGGTTACATTATGAAATAGATAAGACTACTATATATTGAACATATTAGTTCCATAATGGTAAATTCTTCTTATGTACTAAAAACAGTATTTTTTGCTCACTGGCCTAATTATCCCCATAATCTGCTCCATGCCATTATATATATACACACACATATTTATATATACACATATCTGTGTGTATATATAATACACATATCATATAGATACACACATGATGTATATATACACATATATATTTATCATGCACACATATACAGGGTACCCACAGTGTTCCTGTGCCACACACACATGAACACTATGGCCACCCTGTATATATACATGTGTGTATACACACACACACACACACACACACATATATATATATATATCTTTTTTTTTTTTAACATTTCCTTCTTTGAGAATCCCAGCTGAATTGGGAAGATTATTTGAGCTCAGGACTTTGAGGTTGAAGTTGCAGTGCGCTATTATAAGACCACTGCGCCCTAGCTCAGGCAATAGAACAAGACTCTGTCACAAAAACAAACAAACAAAAAAACCCCACAATTTGAATTAGTTTAAATTAATAAGCTTTTTGTCCTTTCTTTGTATCAGCTGACAATTGTCTTCCATCTCCCCCCCTCTTTCATTCATCTCAGGCACCCCACTGCTCTCTCACTACTAAGTAACTGTAATAATGGCTAATATTAAGTGAACACACCATCAGTTAAACAGAGTTAAATTATTTTCATGAATTATCTTGCTTAATGCTGATGACAACCCTAGGAAGCAGATACTATTATTATTCCATGTTTAGTGGACCAGGAGCCTGAATTGCCTATGATAGCAGCACCACTAAGAAGTGGAAGCCACAGCCCATGCTCTCAGCCCCACTTTCGACTTTCCCAGCTCCTGACAGCACCACAAGAGGGGGAAATGTTTTAAAGTGATTTTTCTCCCATGCCTCTCCTCTGGGTACTGCATACTATGTATAATAGATTGGGGATATTGCTGGTGAGGGACCAGAGAAAATGAGAAGAGATGGCATCCTGGGCTTATGTCTTTTTTTGTTAGCTAAATCCTTAAGACAGTTTTAAGATGTGGAGCTCTGCAAGGAGAATTGAAACTACAGAAATAGTAGTAACTCTTTGGTTTAAAGTGACAGGGTATATTCTCATTTCATTCAATTAAAATAAAATGCAATTGGCCATGCTTTCAGACAGAAGCATACTTGGGAGAGAAAAACACATCCAAAGTATACTTTTCCTCTTTGTTCCCATCACTACTCCTCAATTAGTGGTTCTGGAAGGAAAGGCCATTCCCCCACTCCCAGCCTCCCAGCCAGCTGCTCATTTTCCTTGATTGTTGTCATCAAATTTTTATGCCAGGTTTGACATCTCACAATTGCCATAATGGAACAGATCAGCATGTTTAATTTCTTGCACAATTCAATTTAAATTAAATTAGCCAGCAGGTACAACTGTTCACACTTTGCAAAGTTCTTTTTCACATGCATTATCTCATTTAACTGTGGAAAAACTCAATTAAGGAGAAATGATTGACAAGAAAGAATCAACCTTTGTTTAAAGCACTGATTTTCTACATACTCATAGAAATTATTGCAAAATAAAAATAATAATTTATGTGAACTAGGAAGAGACTATGGATATTGGTTGGTTTTGGCCTCTATCATGTCAAAGCTTTCTTTTGGTTTCCCACCTGTATATAACAAGCGGGAAAATTTATTTAAATGCAGCCCTCCCTCCACACCCCCCACCCTGTAAAAAGTGCTTCATTCATTGTAGGTATAAAAATAATTGGCGATCTGTTCATTGTACCATGATAAATAATAATGGATCCTAGAACAAGTTTCCTTTTTATTTCCCATTTCTGCTGAATCCTATGTGTTAAGAGGATCTACCTATTTCTGTAGAAATTATGCCATAATATTGATTTCACAAAAGACTGAGTTGTATTCTTGTTTAATCCCTCTTGCATCGTGCTATTTTTTCTCATTGTTACTTCATTTTGATTGTGTTTGAGACACAATCAAAGAGATTCAAAGAGATTCTTAAAATATCCACACCTCTCCAGATACACTTGCACTGCTATTCTGTGTGTACTCAAGGCCACCTTCAATAAGAGTGGACAGTTACTATACTGGGAACTTTAAGCACATCATCTCATTCAGTCTCCATGATAATTTCAAAAAAGAGAGGTACTTTATTACTTCTATTCTGATATAACAGTGGTAGGATTCTAAGCCAGGTCCACCTATTCCCAAACCTGAACTTGTAATCACCATATTCTTTACAGCTGATAAATTAGATCAACTTTTACTATCACTTGTTAAAAGTATGGAAGAGCTAGGGTGTTAGGAGTATATAAGTCAGGTTTTGTTTCAACAATGCTACATAACAAATCATTAGATTGAAACATTAGTTATTTATTCTTGCCTACACTCTTTGGAGTTGGCTCATACTTGGCAGATTGAAGCTTGGCTCAGTTGGACTGGGCATGGTCCCAAGTTGAAGACTGGGCCTGGATCTGTTCAACAAGTCTTTCATCCTTGACCATTGAGGTACTGGGGCATGTTCTTCTTATGACATTAATAGAGGTTAACAACTGGCAAGTGGAAACATACAATGTCTCTGAAGATCTAGACTTAGATCTGGAGCAATGTCATTTTCATTCATGTTCTGTGGACAAAATAAAGGTACATAGTAAAGCCCACCATCGGTGAGATGGTAAAATGCACTCTCTCTCTCTGGTTAGAGGAAATGTAATGCCACATGGCAGAGAGTGTGGCAGGGAGGTATGAGGAATGAGAATGATCTATGCAATCACCCCTGAGAAGATAAACAGTTAAGAAAATGAGCTCTCTGCATTGTGTGAATATTTGTATGGAAAAAGAGAAAGGACACTTGAACTTAGCTGAGCAGAGAACAAAATCTAATGCTCTATTCCTAATTGTTATATTTATAGATAAAGGAGAAGGGCCAAAAGATCTCTGGGACTATTGCCTATAAGTCTACTTGGTGGGTAGGGATTTTTAAGGCTAAACAGGTCAGTAAGGAATGTGGTACTGCATCTATACTTTCAAGATAGAACTAGCTGACAAGTAGAATTGTAGTTTGGCAAATGAAAGCAAATGGAATTAGGAAATTGTGTAAAACTCAAAATTACAGAATACCTAGTCTTCCGAATACTCTTAAATGTATTTTTGGCCCCTCCATCCCAGCTTAGAATTCTAAACCCTGGGTGGGAAGGAATTGTAAAGGCCCTCAAATCTAAATTCCCAGCCACAGCTTGACTTCTGTGTGTCTCGTGCAGCCTATATGTGAGCATGTCCTATGACTTGACTTGCCAATTCCATTTTGAGAAACTCCATCTTCCTTGTCATTTTAATGCATCCCATGTCTCCACACAGACCACTCCTGAGTAAGCTAGAGAGCAAGTAAGGACCACCCGAGGATGATAAACCTGGAAACATACTTCTCCCTGATGAAACTTTCCTGGGCACAGCCACCTTCAAAGGGGCCCAGGCGTGATTTAGTTCTCAGCTATTGTGGTCTAAAAATTCTTGTTGTGTTTTTTTTGTTAATTTTTATTAAATTATAATTATGTACATTAGTGCAATCATGGGGCACAATGTGCCGACTTCATATACAATCTGAAATATTTTCATTGAACTGTTTAACTTAGCCTTTATGGCATTTTCTTTCTTTTTTTATTCAACTTTATTTGTTAACCGTAGAAACTAGGACAAAGCAAACTCTGAAGGCCTTTTACATGAAGATGTATTTGTTGGAAAGGAACAAATTCTTGTTGTTTTAACAAGAAGCTCTGCATTTTCATTTCACACTGGGCTGCACAAATGGCTAATCTTGTTCCTGAGTCGGCTCCAGCGTTGTCTTTCCCTGAGTTTGCTCCCCACCTCCTGACACCTGCTCTGGCCATTCCAGTGGAACAATTCCACTCTTTCTCTGACCAGATTTGGTTACTGCTTCACTCTTTGATCTTCATGGTTCCTTAATTTCACTCCGACCACAGTTTTGATGGAATGATTCCCTCAGTCTGCCCCAGACTCTCACTACCACCTTCCTTCCTCCTCCAGAAGAAAGAGTTTTTGACCAGAATGTTCAGAGTAGTATTTCCTAATCTAAATTTTGGTCTGGCCCCATTGACCCTAGCCCTCCTCCTCCTGCAACATGACATACATCTTTTCAGTTTTTTTCCTACGTTGGAGCTAGCCCTTTGAAGCAGATTGGAGGAGTCACTTCACAAGAAATCACAGTTTAGCTTCATGGAAGGGTCTGGTGATTGAATCACTTGGTCATTCATGGAGGGTAAACAGAATGTGCTCAGTTTAGGCTGACAGTACCCTCATCTTTCAATTCTTCTTATCATAATACGTCAACTGAACTGATTTGGTGCCTTCGTGCTCAACATTTGCTATGATGAACTCTTTCTCTAAAAGTCCATGTCATCCTACACCAACAACCTAAATCAAAAAATACAAAACCAGATAATTTACACTAAAGCTACCATATCTTCTCCTTTAGTGTCTAGGTTATTCTAAGTTTGTAGTAGAAGGAAGAGTCCAAGCATGAGAACTTAACAGACTTTTTAAACGTATTTAACATGGGTTTTTACACTTGATGCCAACTTTCTGAAATAATATTTAGTACTTGGCTTTCTTTTTCTTTTCTTGTTTTCAAAAGTGGCACTTGTTTTTGTAGGAAACTCATAAGATAATTTTAAAGCCACAAAGAAGAAAATAAACATCTCTTAGGATCCTACTTGATAAAAATAACTGCATTTAGCATACTATTTAATATTTTTTAACTTTTACTATGAACTTACAATACATGCCTTTTAAGAAAAGTAGAAGAATATTAGATACTGTTTTATAACTATTCCTTTTTATCAAACGTGTTTTCCTATTTGGCAGGCTAATTAGAAAGTAGGCAAACCTAAAGCTATACAGTGAAATAATTGAACAAGTCTTTCAAAAACAGTCAGTTCTGGAAGGAAGAAATTGAAGTGTTATATCCGGAGTTATATAGGCAGAAAAATGAGTTTATTTTTCTTGTTATCTGCTAATATTAAATGAAATCTATAACCAGTTGGCATGCTGGTGATGTATAATCAGAACCAAAACTTAGAAGTTAAGGTTACATATTGTTTTAATGAATACTGGGCTGTTTGCAGTCCTTTCTCACATCTTTCAGTAAGAAATTTTGCTAGGAGTTTTTACTATTAAAATGAAGAGTTCCATTGAGAAGGAACAAGTTTTATCTTCTTTAATAGCTTGCAAAAACATGCAAAATAACATCCTGAGCCTGTTAAAATTACAATTTCTGATTCTAAAAGGGTCAGAAAAACCCAGGAGTATTTTGATGCCCTGAGATTTGCTTGTTTGATTTGCCTTGAGTTACATATTTAATAACTAAGTGCCCTTTCCTTCCCTTTCTAAGCTTCTCATCTTCAAGGATTCTGAAGTATGTGATTATTTGTTCCAGTACTAATCTTTTCCTTTAAAAATATGTTTAAAAGAACCTAAATCCATTATGAATTTAGTGACCATCCTTAAACATTATCTGCGCATGACAAATCTGTATTTGTAGAATTCCTGCACGCACTTGCTTAGGCCCGCTCACATGCCCTGTTTCTCCCCATCTGTCCCTCTCCCTCTGCACATGGCTCATTCCTGGAGTATTTTCAAAGCTTACATTAACAATCACCTTTCAAAGAGCTACTGTTGTATTTATTTCATTTTTGAAAGTAAGAAGCAACTTAACATTTGCCTCATCTCATCTATATTTCCAAATGTGTTGAGCTTGGTTGGCGTTTTTATTGTTGTTCTTTTCACTGCCTTTACTCTTCTCCTCACATGTGATTCTTTTTGTGACAGACGTGACATTAGTGGTCTGCAGCAGACTATTGACAGAGATGATCCACAGTTTCTGCAATCCTCAGGATAATCAGAGAACAAATAAAAACAAAAGTAAAACTTGAAGTGTCCGGACATTGTTGAATTCCTGCATTACCCTATAAAGTTCTATGAAAAACGGGGAAAACTAAACAACGTCACAGATTAATTCTCTCCGCTTGACACTGAGCATCTTTTACTCAGAGTGCTCTGTACTTTCCTCCCTGTCTTTTGTTTCATTCTTAATGTGAGTCTCTGTGACACAATGGGATGATGTAAGTTGCTTTCCTTCCTGTCTCTAAGACAATGTAGTAAGCTTTCCACACTTGTTACTAAATATAGATTCCTAATTTATAGCTACAGATTGTCACCTTGGCCTCATGCTGCTACACATATGGTGCACCTTCATTACTTTTTACCCATACACAGCCAGTGTATCCAGATTTGGAGAGTAAATCATTCCTCAGAATGCCTTGATGGTGTCTTTTTTTTTTTTTTTTGAGAGTCTCACTATGTCACCCCTGTGGCATCACAGCTCATAGCAAACTCAAACTCTTAGGTGTAAGCAAGTCTCTTGCTACAGCCTCCTGAGTAGCTGAGACTACAGGTGCCCGCCACAACACCCAGCTATTTTTGTTGTCTTTGTAGTTGTTGTTTGGCAGGCTCAGGCAGGGTTCAAACCTGCTAGCCTTGGTGTATGTGGCCAGTGCCCTAGCCGCTGAGCAACAGGCACTGAGCCAATATGATGTTCTTATTAAAACATCTCTAGGTCTCATTTTGTGGAAGATAGTTTGGAGACTTGAAGCACAAATCTGATGCTAGGCGCGCCCAGATTCAAATCCTAGCCCTTCCTGTTTTTCACTTTGGGTGTTTCTTAGCTTTTTTCTTCCCATTTGTAAAGTGGGGAAAACAAGGAACATAAATTATTTCATATACATTAAATGGTACATAAATTATTAACATCAAGTGAGGTAATAGATCCAAAGCACTTGGTTAAGTGTTCAAAATGATAGTTGCTATAATTACATCAGTCCAGATTATTTCATAGCAAGAAAATGACCTCATTATTTCACAGCCATATTTTATTTGGGTCTTACAATGCTATTCTCCAGACTTATTAGACATTTCTCTATTAGATTTGTCTTTAAATGACTTTCAACTACATTTAAAAAGAAAATTTACCCTTTTTAAAATTTTTTAACCTTTTCCTTTAATTGAGTGATAATAATAATAATAACGCAAAGAAAGTAACATTTACATTGTCAAATAGGAGTATGTCATCTATTACAGAATTCTTTCACTCTGAGGTTCATTATGGAGTCATCAGTTAACTTGTTCTTATTATTGTTCTTTCCAAAGTCTAAAAAAAAGACAATATTTATAGGTTAAAAATAAAAGATAATTTCAAAAAACAGATCATTCCAAATCTTATAGGCAATAGAAAAAGAAGTACTTCAAAATCACTCTACTTAATCTGGAGACACCTGATAATAAAATTGGAAAAAATATTTATTATTACAAACCTATCTCACCTATAAATGAGGCTCCTAAACAACATAATAACAAGCTGAATTAAAAACTAATGTTTAACTAGAGTACTTTGGTCAAAATTAAATCCAATTTATGTGAGAATTAGTCACTATTTTCTTTTCTTTTCTCTTTTTTCTTTTCTTTTCTCTCACCCCCTCCCTCCTTCTCTGTCTGCTCTCCCCTTCCCCCATGCCTTACCATGTCATTAATTGTCATTGATTGTCCTCATATCAAAATGGAATACATAGGATTCATACTTCTCCATTCTTGTGATGCTTCACTAAGAATAATGTGTTCCACCTCCATACAAGTTAGTACAAATGCTGAAAAATCTCCATTTTTTTTTAATGACTGAATAGTATTCTATGGTATACATATGCCACAGCTTGCCAATCCATTCCTGGGTTGAAGGGCATTTAGGCTGTTTACACATTTTACCAATTATAAATTGAGCTGTGATAAACAATCTACAAGTGTCTTTATAATAAAAAGGTTTTTTTCCTTCTGGACAGGTGCCCAGTAATGGGATTGCAGGATCAAACAGGAGGTCTAGGTTGAGTTCTTTGAGGTTTCTCCATACTTCCTTCCAAAAAGATTGTATTAGTTTGCAGTCCCACCAGCAGCTTAAAAGTGTTCCTTTCTCTCCACATCCATGCAAGCATCTGCAGTTTTGAGATTTTGAGATTTTTCTCACTGAGGGTAGATGGGTGGTTTTAATTTGCATTGCTCTAATAATTAGAGTTGATGAGCATTTTTTTCATGTGTTTGCTAGCCATTTGTCTGTTTTTTTTATAAAAGGTTCTGTTCATCTCTCTTCCCTAGTGATATATGGGATTGTTGGATTTTTCCTTGTGGATTAATTTAGGTTCTATATAGATCCTCATTATTAAGTTTTTGTCTGATTCAAAATATGCAAATATCCTTTCCCATTGGGTAGGTTGTCTATTTGCTTATGCTGTACAGAAGCTTTTCAATTTAATTAAATCCCATTTGTTTATTATTGCTATTATTGCTATTGCCGTGGCTGTCTTCTTCATAAAGTCTTTCCCCAAGCCGATATCGTCCAGTGTTTTTCCTATTCTTTCTTTGAGGAATTTTATCGTTTCATGCATTAAATTTAAGTCCTTTATCCATCTTGAATCAATTTTTGTGAGTGTATAAAGGTGCAGATCCAGTTTCAGTCTTTTACATGTGGATATCCAGTTCTCCCAGCACCATTTATTGAATAGGGAGTCTTTCCCGCAGTGGCCATTCTTGTTTGGTTTATCGAAGATTAGGTGTTTGTAAGTTGTTGGTTTCATTTCCTGGTTTTCTATTCAATTCCAAATGTCTATGTCTCTATTGTTGTGCCAGTACCATGCTGTCTTGACCACTATGGCCTTGTAGTACAGCCTAAAATCTGGTATTCTTTGATGACTTCCAAGAGTCTTGTGGTTGAGTCTTTAGGGTTCTCTAAGTATAAAATCATATCATCAGCAAAAAGGGGAGTTTGACCTCCTCTGCTCCTATTTGAATGCCCTTTATTTTCTTGCCTTATCTAATTGTATTGATTGCAACTTCCAGCACTATGTTGAATACTAATGGTGACAGAGGACAACCTTTTCTGGTTCCAGTTCTAAGAGGAAAAGCTTTCAGTTTTACTCCATTTAGTAAAATATTAGCTGTGGGTTTGTCATAGATAGCTTCAATCAGTTTAAGAAATGTGCCACCTGTGTCTATATTCCTCAGTGTTTTAGCTAGAAAGGATGCTGGATTTTATCAAATGCTTTTTATGCATCTATTTAGAGGATCATACAGTCTTTGGTTTTGCTTCTGTTGATATGGTGAATGATGTTTATGGACTTGGATATATAAAACCTGCCTTGCATCCCTGGGATGAAACCTACGTGATCATGATGTATGACTTTTTTTTTTGTATGAAAGGTCTTTATTGGCGGGGGAAGCTGCAGAGCAGCATTAAGCAGGAGGAGAGAGAGAGAGAAAAACAGGGGAAGAGAGGAGAGAGAGAAAGAGAGGGAAAGAGAGAGAGTGACACACAGGGGGGAGATAGGGAGAAGAGAGAGATGATGTATGACTTTTTTGATGATAAGCTGTAATCTGTTTGGCTAGGATTTTGTTGAGAATTTTTGCATCTATATTTATTAGTAAAAGTGTTCTGAAATTCTCCTTTTTAGTTGGGTCTTTTCCTGGTTTTGGTATCAGAGTGATGTTTGCTTCATAGAATGTGTTGGGGAAGATTTCTTCCTCCTCAATTTTTTGGAATAATTTCTGAAGTATGGGAATAAACTCTTCCTTGAAGGTTTGATAGAATTCTGGTGTGAAGCCATCAGGACCAGGGCATTTTTTGGTTGGAAGATTTTTGATTGTTTCTGTAATCTCGGTGCTTGAAATTGGTCTGTTCAGGAGCTCTATTTCTTCCTGGCTCAGTCTAACTTGCCAAGTTTTAATAAGACATTTATGAATGTTTGTTTGTTGCTCTAATTCAAGCTCTGACATCCTCCTGACAGCATACAAAAACACAAACCAGCAAAAATGAATGCCACTCAGCAAGACACATGTCAACATGAACACAACTGCGAGACACGGATACACCAAGTTTAGGAAACCATACCAAGTTGTTTGTACAGTGCTGCCAATGTAAGTGCTCAATGGCAAGTTTGTGAACTTAATTGTTAGACCTAGTATGACCAAGTGAGAGAGGGACAAGGGAGGTGAGGGTGAAGACAAGGAGAGATCTTAATGATTGGTTGTGAATCTAAAGCTGGGGCAGGAAGAAAGGAGGTGAAGACCGTGACATGGTGGCATCAATGACTGTAGGTCTCTGTGGGGTTAGAGGACAGCCGGGGGCGAGGTAGTAGAAGAATAGGCTAAAGATACAGAAGGTGGTGTGCAGAGAGTGGAGTGAATAAAATGGAAAGGATGAAGGGGCTACTGGAAATGACAAAGTCTAGAGTGTGACCATGCAGGAAGCAGCTGAGGTAGGACAGAGGCCACAGGAGGAAAGAAACTTGGGCACTGAGATCCCAGGATATAGGAAGAGCCACCTCTGGGCATATTGAAATCATCAGAGGAAGACAGAAGCAATATTGAAGAGCATTGCAACAGCCAGAAGCTAAAATCAATGAGAGATGAGTGACATGAGCATCAGTAGATTGCAGAAGGGCAGAGGGGGGATTTGTGGGATGACTTGAGATTCAAGGTGAAGGTTTTCAAGGATGAAAGTGTGAGAGTTCGTGGCCCCAATTTTTTTTTCAGTTTTTGGCTGGGGCTGGGTTTGAACCCACCACCTCTGGCATATGGGATCGGCTTCTTTGAACCACAGGCACCGCCCTCGTGGCCCCAATTTTTGTGCCTTCCTCTATCTACACCCATTGCAATATGACTTTGCAGAAACTCCTCTCAAGAAGCCAAGTCTGTTTCCCACTCCTTGAATTTGAACTGGTCTTACTGGCCTTTTGATGTTCTTTGGCCAATAGAATCCAGTCAAAGAAATGGTGTGCCAGTTGCTCAGGAGATCTAGCAGCTCTCACTCTCTCAGAACCCTGCCTTCATATGAACAAACATGGGCTAGCCTGCTACAGGCTGTGAGACAATACAAGACAGAACCCAGCTGTCCCAGCCACAGCCATAGATTAGCCTATCCTCAGCTAACCCCCAAACAGCTGAGCCCAACCCAGATCAGCAGAGCTACCTGTCCAACTTGCAGCTGCCCAGAGAGACATGAGTGAGCCCACCTAAGACTAGAACTATTCAGCTGACCTGAAGAGTCATGAATCAAACAAATGCTTACTGTTGTAAGCTGTGTTGCTTTTCTGCTGGAATACACAGGTGTTGTTTTAAGGCGCTAAAACAAAATATATTATACCATAGTTCTGTGTTTTAGAATTGTGGGTAGATTCAATAGGGTTAGAGTCTGCTTTGGGTCTCATAATCAGTGTTTATTGTCACTGCTGAGCCATGTAGTGTACTATACAGGGTGGCCATAAAGTTCATGTGCAATTTTAAGTTGTACACTATTTTAAGTTGCACATGAACTTTATGGCCACTCTGTATTAATATTTCCTTTTTTTGTTTGTTTGTTTGCAGTTTTGGCCATGGCTGGGTTTGAACCCACCACCTCCAGTATATGGGGCCAGTGCCTTACTCCTTTGAGCCACAGGCACTGCCCCATTAATATTTCCTTTTTAACACAACTTAGAGTTGATAGTTGCTAGCTTTTTTTATTCACTTAGGTTTTTAAAAAATTATTGATACATACTATTTGTACATATTTGTGGAGATACTATTTGTACATATTTATGGAGTGCATGTGATATTTTGATACATTCATACAATGTGTAATGATCAAATCTGGGTATTTAAAATATCCATCCCCTTGAACATTTATCATTTCTTTGTGTTGGAAACATTGCAAATCTATTTTTCTAGTTATTTTGAAATATACAATATATTGTTGCTAACTATAGTCACCCTACTGTACTATCAAACACTAGAACTTATTGCTTATATCTAACTGCATGTTTAGGCTCATTAACCAACTTCACACTATTCCCCCACCCCACCCTTCCTAGCCTCTGATAACGAATATATACAGAACACATATCTAGTCTCTTGCTGGGTAAAGGGGGACAGTTGCTATGTGGGTTACAAAGATGGGCACCTTTGTGAGGGGGGTAGGAGATCTAACAGCACCTTCTGCAGACTCTCAACCAAATCTATCAATTCATAAAACATCTTTCCATTTCTTTCATCAAAGAAAAACAAAACAACAAACACCTGCTGCCACTTCCTCTTCCTGCTTCTGATCTCACATCTCCCTTCCATTTATAGCAAAAACCCTTGAAAGTCCTGTCTTAGATCCAACATGGGGACCTCCCACTACACCTGCTGATGGCATTGGCAACATGGCTAGCCTAACCGATAAGCGACGTAAAGGTAAAATTAGCACAAGATTTTAAAGACGTAGTATGAAAAATAACCCAAATTATCTCATTAATAATTTTTTATTGACTACATGTGGAACTAGTAATGTTTTATATATACTGGATTTAACAAAATACATAATAAAATTAATCGCACCTGTTTCTTTTTACTTTTTACATACATTAAATCATTACGTATGCAGCTTGCATTCTGTTTGGGCTGGACAGGGCCGGTCTGCACTCTTGCCCCGGGGTCCCTCTCCTCTTGTGCTCTCTCCAACACATTTTGACCCTAACCACCATCCACCTCCCCACGCCATCAAAATGACTCTTCAGGTTCACTGACAGCCATCGTGTGGCCAGCTTTCAATCCTCAGACCTTGTCCTGTATGACATCTCAGCAGCATGGCCACAGCTGGTCACTCTCCTCCTTGACTTCCAGAATGGCACACTCTCCTGGTCTCTGTCCTACTTCTCTGAAAGGTTTGCTGGTTCCTCCTCCCCTCCACCACCTGTCAGCGTTCCACGCCCCATACTCATGTCCTGGCTGATCCCATTCACTCAGGCTTTAAGTACTACTTTTACATAAGCCGCGCCACTGTTACCTCCCTGTCCTGCTTTCCCATTGGCCTTCCCCTCACTCACTCAGCACCAGCTACAGTGTCCCCCAAGCACTCCTGACACATTCCAGCCTCAGGGCCTTTGCACATGCTGCTCCTGCTGATGGAAACAATTCCAACCCAGCTTTCTGAATGACTCACTCCCTTTTTTCCTCCACATCTGTTTTCATCTGGGAGGCCCTCCCTGGCCACTGTAAAATTGTACCTCTCCCATGTGTCACTTGCTTCCCTATTTCATTCTTCTTCAGAGCTGTCATCACTGTCTAATTGCCTCTATGTTTCACTTCTCTATAGTCTGTCTGCTCCACTAGAATGTAAGCCCCACCACAGCGGAAATCTAGAACACAACAGATGTCCTGTATTTGTTGCATGAGTGACCAAACAACCCTCCCTTCTTGCCCCACCACCTGCCTCAGCCCCATCTTTCTTAATAGCAGGTGCATTCAGGCCTTGCATCTTTTTCTAGTGTGCTGTGCTGTGCTCTGAGGGGCTTGGTGCCAGATCCCCTCTGCAGGCTCCTCTCCCATTCATCATCTTCAAGTTCTCCAACTTCTCATCTTCGTTCCATTTCCCCAAAGCATATTGTCATCTCTCATCACTCTCACGCTCACTTTGCCTTTGAGAGTTTATGCATCTTCATTCCTTTTATTTGGGGGGGTTTCCGCAGGAAGCAGAAATAGAAGCATTATTGTCAACCTACCATGTTTAACCAAATGTCTCAACGTATTATTGTGGGGACACCTTTTTACCCATCATTGTACAGGGCGAGTGTGTGTGTGTGCAAGCATGTGTGAGTGTTCGTTATAATTGGCTGCATGGATTCTGCTAGGGAGATAGACCATAACTTATTACACTAATTCCCAAGCCTGGATTATTAGAGTTGTTCCCAATTTTTTGTTATGATAAAATAGTATGATTCACATTGTTATATTTTCTCCCATCTCTATGATTAGTTAAATTCTAAAGAGTGGATTTTTGGAGGCCAACAGGCATGCATATTTTTAAGCCTTCTGATGCATATTGCTAAATTACCCTTCACAAAAGTATTCCATTTTACCCTCCTCCCAGCAACGATTGTTTAGTAGAGCCTGTTGTCTACATGCGTACACTAGCAATTGGGTATTATCATTTTTCTAAATCTTTAACAATGTGATAGGTGAAAATTTATGTCTCACTGCTAGTATAATTTGTATTTTCCTTAATTACTAGTGAGGTTGAGCATCTTTTCATATTTATTACCCTTTTATATTTCTTCATCTATTCATGACACATTGTAAAAGATAAAAGCAGGTTACAAAACATTATGTATCATATGATCCTAAGTTTGAAAAAAAAGTTTACTCAGAGAAAAATAAGACCGGCAGGAAATCAGACAAACGTGCTCTGTGGTTATATCTGGGCAATGGGATAATGAATGAGTTTTCTTTTTTCATTTTCAAACTTGTGTATTTTCCAAGTGTTTTATGCAAGGAACATGCATTATTTTTCTAACTAGAAAAATGTGATTTTTAAAAGTAACAATTATAATAATCATATTAAAATAGACCAAAGTTTTCAAAATAGAGTTGGGTGGCCAAAGCAGCCCATGGCTGGTTCATTGAAAAAACACAGTTCAACCAAACCCCAAGGACATTGAAGACTGGCTTCCTTGCAACTGGAGAAAATCCATATCGATGTAGTCTGCCTCCAGAAAGGGCAGAGGTGGGCTGCTGGGGGCAGAGCAGCAGGCCAGGGATGTGGCCAGTGGGTACCAGGCGCTCACAGGCATCAGTGGGTAATTACATCTCCTTTTAACGCATGCAAATTGTATCAGTATTATTTATATATTCAAAGCCATGGATGAATAATATATGCATTTATGCAGAGGTAATTGCCTTAGCCAGGTTCTTCCTGGGACTTTTATTGTCTCCCCAGATACTGAATATTCAGCTCCCTTCTCCCGACTGGAGCTGGGGGTGCGGTGTGCTGTGTGCAGCTCGGCCTCCTCCAAGGAAGGGGAGGAGGAGAGCAGGGAAGGAGACTCCAATTTGGGGTGTGTGGATAATGGGGGCTGGGGCCAGGGCGCTGGATTTGCAACTCCAGCTGATTCCTCTGTGGCACGTCTGAGGCAGGGAAGCTTGGGGCTCAGGGTCAGGGCTTTGTTCTGAACCCCTCGGCCTGGTTCAGGGTGCCACCCAGCATCTTTCTTTGGTGCAAACCGTCGATCTTGCATGCGTCTCATTTACACCTGGACGTCCACCCCACCAAGGCAGCCAGCACTACCATTGGGCCTCCACTTCCTTTGTCTGATTGACAGCCTTAGTCCTGAACCTCTTAAGCCTTATCCTGCAGTTTTACCAACTGCTCCAGCCAGACCCAGTTCCGGCTCTGACAGGGAACCCTGGGGAGATTCCCTTCTATGCAGCCTTCTCTCTCTGGTGCGTGTGCATCCTCTTTGGCCATTCCCCGTGGGAATGAAAGAGCGCCCATGGAAGCATCTTTCTGGATCTTCAATGAAGAGATGGGAAACAGGCAGTGGAGTGGCAGGATCCAGGGCCAGGCACTGCCTGTGGCGTCTTCTCTGGGCGTCTCATGCCTAGAAGGGGCCACACAGGGAAAGTGGGCTTGGGGGGCAGCCTCTCCACCGTGCCCTTCCCAGGTCATGAGCCCGTGAGGGGATCACAGGCAGACGCTTTTAAGCAAGTTGGCAGAGGAAGGAAAGGTGAGCTTTAGTGGAAAGAGGAATCTGCTGGAGGAGACCCTCTGAAAGATGGGACAGCATAAGGGTGACGGACGGGAGATGCCAGTGGGTGGGGCAGTGGGGCCCCGGGACAGGAAGGTGCTTCCCCCTGGGCTGGAGCAGGGCCTGCCAGGAAAGACCTTCCTTCTCCCAAGGCCGTGTGGGGGGAGCAGTCCTGTGCGGGGCACATCTTCTTGGGGACCACAGGGAAAGTGGGTAACTGCTGAGCCAGGGGGCGGGGCTTGATGTCCTCACTGCCCCCACTCTTGCCGGCATTCTCTGCCCTCCCAAAGGGCTCTGTCAAGGTCACCTGTGCCCATGGTCACCCTGCACACCACCCAGTCCCACAGCCAGCCCTGCATCCTTCACATTTGTCCTCTGACCAGCATTTGACGTGGTTGTTCCCTCCTTCCTCCTTCAAACCCTTCTGCACTTGGCTTCCGAGGTGCTCCTGGTTCTCCTCCCACCTCCCTGCCACTCCTCCTCTGTCTCCTTTCCTGGTTCCTCCTCTTCTCATCCTAAAACATGCACACGCCCAGCGCCAGGGCGGACATCCTCTCTGGCTACGCTCACTCCGCAGGTGGGCCCTTCCTGTCTGGCCCTGAATCCCCCAGTTCAGCCTCCAACCCTGGCCTTTCCCTGCGCCCCAGAGTCCCGCGTGCACCTGTCCAGCCGGCAGCTGCACGTGATCGTCCCGCACTGACTGATGGCAACTCTGCTGTGCCAGCTACTCAGGCCCAAACCTTCCTCTCTCGACCCACATCCAATCTGTAAGGAAACCTGTCAGCGATGCTCGCAGCTTACATCCCGAACCAGGCCTCCACCACCAGCTCCCTGGCGCATGTGCTCATCACACGTGGCCTCTCTGCTTCCATCCCACAGTTCACGCAGGGGCCTATCCTTTCCCAACACAGGGCGGATGCCATCCCTCCTCAGCGCCAGTGTCCTGCCTCACTTCTCATGAAAGCCAGAGTTGCTGTGGCCCGAGCCCTCCACCATGTGTCCCCCACACCCCTCCCTGCCCACTTTACCAAGTTCCTCCTCCCACTGCCAGGCCCTTCCCTGCCGTGGCGTCCAGCCACCCTGGCTGTCACTGGTTGGGGCTGGCCTGGGGCCCTGCCTTAGGTTGTGGGTGGCAGCTGTTATAGTTCAATCATCTTAAAAATCACTTGGGGTGATGTGGAAACCCACCTGCCAACACCACGTCAGCAGATGCCCGGACAAGGCCAACTGCACAGCCAGGTCACGCTCCCACAGGGTCAGCGTCTGTTCTGTGATACAGGACATGGGACAGGGCAGCCACTGGGGACACTGCAGATGGCAAAGGGGCTGTCATTAGCCAGAGAGCAGCAGGATCCAGGCCCTGGCTTGGGGAAAACAATGGGGTGGGGGGAGCACTGCCTCATCGGAGAGACAGTATTCTTAAATTAGTATAAAAATTGCAAACTTTCAAAAGTAGAGTGGATAGTGAACCCTTTGTACCTGTCATGCAGTCTCAATAATTATCAGCTCGTGACCAATTTTCTCTCATCTATATTACCAGTCGCTCTCCCTCGATTATGTTGAAGCAAACCCCAGACACAATAACATTTCAACCTTAAATTTTGTAGTGACATATGGGTTTTAATTCCATCCAAAGCTGTTCCCATAGCCTTGGTGATGACTCTTATTTTTCTTTAACACCCAGGACCAGACTACTGTCTCGCTCTGGGCTGGGTTTGGGGTTCTGGGCCCTTAGGTACCTCAACCTTCACCTTCTGGGCTGGGTCTCTGTGAAGGCCAATGTCTTGGGTAATTGCTGCTCTTTCAGGAAATAATATGGGCAGAGAGGTAGTTGAGGGTAGGTGCTCAGTGGCTTTCAGAGTGTCAGACTTGGAGCTTGGGCCAAATTTGGAATATAGGGCATAGAAGTGAGGGACAAGGGGCCAGGTAGCTCCCTGGGACCATTTCCAAAGTGATTTATGGAAAAATTTGGAACTCAATCAAAATCCCAACAGACTGGGCAGCACCTATGGCTTGAAGGAGTAGGGCACCAGCCCCATATGCTGGAGGTGGCGGGTTCAGGCCCAGCCCCGGCCAAAAACTGCAAAAAAAAAAAAATCCCAACAGACTTTCTAGTAGTAAGTGACACGCTGGTTCTAAAATGTATATGAAAAAGCAAAAGACCTATAGTAACCAAGATGGTTGGAGAATTTACTCTCTCTGATTTTAAAACTTACTTCAAAGGTGCAAATCAAGAGAGTGATATCTGACATAAGATTGGACAAATGGATCAACAGATTCACATAGAGTTCAGAAATAGACTCACATCTATAGAACACATTGATTTTTTTTTCTTTTTATTGACAAAGACAGCAAGGCTATTCAATATGAAAAGGAAAGTCTTTTCAACAATTAGTAGAAAAAAACAAAACAAAACCTCAACCCCTATTTCACAACACATACCACACACACAGATTAATGCAAGGTCAATCATAAAAGCTTAAACTATAAATATAGGGGAATACATTTAGGACTTTGGAGTAGCCGAAGATTAATTCTCGAGAACACAAAAGGCATGAACTACGAAAGAAAAAGTTGACGAACTGGACTTTATCGAAGTTAAAAAAAAAAACAAAACACCTATCAAAAGACCCTGTTAAGGCCAGATGCAGTGGCTCACATCCATAATCCTAGTACTTTGGGAGGCCAAGGTGAGAGAATCACTTGAGGCCAGGGGTTCAAGACAAGCCTGAACAAGAGTTAAGACCCCCATCTTCAAAAAACACATAAAAATTAGCTAGGATGTGGTGTGTATGCCCTACAGTCCCAGTTACTTGGGAGGCTAAGGCAGGAAAATCACTTAAGCCCAGGAGTTTGAGGTTCAGTGAGTTATGATGATACCACTGCAATCTAGCCAGGGCAACAGAGCTAGATCCTATCTCAAAACGAAACAAACACACAAAAAGACACTGTTAAGAAAATGAACAAGCAAGTCACAAATCTGAAGGAAATAGTTACAGTGTGTGTATCTAGCAGGGGACTTGTCTTTAACACAAAATTATATCCTACAAATCAGTAACAAAAGATATGCAACCCCAATAGAAAATGAATAAAATATTCACATACTTTACAAAAATATACAAATGGTTAATAAGCATCTGAAAAGATAATCAATAATACTAGTCATAAGGAAAGTGCAAATTAAAAGCACAATGAGATACCACTATATGCAATAGAATGGCTAAAATGAAAAAGACTGATAACATCAAGTGATGATGAGGATGTGGGGCAAGTAGAACACATTCCCTTTACTGGTGAAACTATAAATATCATCTTTTGAAAGAAAGTCAAAATATATGTCCATCACCTGAGCTAGCAATTTCACTTCTAAGTATTTACCCATTGGAAATAAAAACAAAAAGATCTTTATACAAATGTTCATAGTAAGCTATTATTATTCATGATAGCTGAGCACTGGAAACAACCCGATTGACCACCTACAGGTAAACAGACCCACAAGCTGAGTTCTCATCATACAGGGAAATGTTATTCAGCGATCAAAATGAACGACCTACTGATAAAAATTATAAAAGAGTACGTACTGTTTGATTGCATTGATGTGAAATTCAAGAACAAAACTAATTTATGGCAAAAGTACCAGAGCAGTGGTGGCCTTTAGGAACAGGGGAGGAAGCTGACGTGCAAAGATGCAAAAAGAAATCTCACAGGGTAAAGAAAATGTGTTGTATCTTTTTTTTTATATATAATTTTATTGAATCATAATTCTGTACATTGGTGCAATCATAGGGCACGATTCATATACATTCAGAAATGTTTTGATCATACTGTTACAGATAGCCTTCATGGCATTTTCTTGATCACTATATAAAGACATTGATACT
>CAUYON010077259.1:0-56801 GCA_963573935.1 Arctocebus calabarensis
AAAAGAGGTTCAACATTCTTCTCACAGTCCTCTTGCCTCCTTTCAGGAGCCAAGGGAAATTATAAAGGTTTCTCCCCAACGGCCTCTCCCCAGCGACCTGGAGGTAAGTGTCCATCTCCAGTAGGATGGCTACAGAGAAAAGCAGGATAGAAGTAAGCGGTCCCCTGACTTACCACAGATGTCTTCCTCCTGGCTGACTCGCCAAATCTGATACCGGAATTTCAGGTTCTTGGTCTCGGCGATTCGAAGAAGGAATCGACGGACCACAAGAGTTAGGGGTAAGTTAGGATTTATTTACAGGAAAGAAGAATTATAAGTGGAGGAAAAACCAAACCTCCAGGCAAAGAGGACCCAGGAGGGGAACAAACTCTCCTGCTCCCTCTCCAAGGTCTAGCCGAGGTCTGCCTTGGAGGGGACCAAGCTCTTTTGTTCCCTCTCCGAGGTCTAGCCAGGTCTGCCGTTGAGCTCTCTGCTCAGCTCAGGGGTTTATATAGTCCCAGGGAGTTGTTTTGCCAGAACTTCTTAGGGCGCGGGTGTTAATCAGTTGTCTAATGAAGCCAGCAGTCTAACGAAGACCCCGCCCTAGAAACTGTCAGATGTGCCAGTGTTTTCCAGATAGGTGTGTGACCCTTCCTCAAGCTGATTCCTTGATCTGCCAAAGCATCAGCACTGCCAGGGCCAATGCGGTGGTTGTAGGGCCGCCCTGTCCTGCGTCATCACTGTGCACATTTTTCCTCCCATTGGTACTGGCCAACTGTCACATTGGTGAATGCCTGAGTCCCTGTTGCCTTGTGTCATTCGGGGCTAGAAGGCATCACAGTTTATTACCGAACAGTCACGGTAAAATAATTACCATGTGTTGAGCTACTGTAACAGTAAGTGCTATAAACTCTGCTCCTTACAACCCCCCTAGAAGTTAGGATTTGTCTACTTATTATTATAAGAACAGCAACTGTCAAAGGTGGCATAGTTAGTACATGGCAAAGTGAGTCTTTGAATTCGGCCAGACCTGAAGGTCCCAAATCTTTCCAGGAATAGCCTCCAACACCTCATGTTGTCAGCAGCAGATCCATCTGCCCCCTGTCAGGGCTCCAGCTGGGTTTGAGAACAGACGATCAGTTGTGAATTCTGCTTACTTGATGCGTCTTTTACGCTTAGTTTCTACCATGACCTCTCTGTTTTGGCCATGCTGTGTTAGCGTCAATGCAGGTCGAAGGAGTGGTTGAACCCGTGATTTTTCTAAGCCTTTCTGAAAGCTAAAGTCTTTGCCAAGTTTTGCAGAAATCATTATTTTTCTTTTTTTAAAAAAAATGCCCTTCTGATCTCCAGCTTTTATTTAAAGTCCACCTAAAAAATAACATTAGTGCAGCCAGCAGAGTGGTCAATTGGCACAACATTTAGAACATAAGGCAGGCGAAGGGAAGAGCGTAATGCTTTCCAATTTTATTCATATAAACTTCCACTGATTTTCTCCCCAGAGTAATGTAGTAAAATGCGACTCTTAAAAGGAGAAAAAGAAATTCTGCTTTTTAGTCCTGCTTTAAATGTGTATCTGAGATATAAATTGGCCTCAGTTCTTACATGTGTTGGAAGATAATGATCTTGAAATGGGCGGAAAAAATAGAAAAAGTGCCAGAAATGTGAAAGAGAGAAATGTGGGTTTACTTTTTAATTAACAAATAGTTTTATAATTTAAGAAGCCAAATGACACAACTTTTAATTAAAAAGAAGACCCCCCTGTGTCATATTCCTTGGTCCCAATTCTTTGTCTCCCAAGACAACAACTGCAAACGCTTTAGCTGTTTCTTCTGGTTTATTTCTTTTTAACTCCTATGTTTCTGAATAAAATGTTTTTAGTATTCTTTCTTGATTCTTTTAAATTAGTATTTTTCTGCTGACTTTCTACAATAAAAGATGGGGTAATTTAAGTCTCTTAATGACCTAATTTCAACATATATCCCTTTCTCTCATCTACTCCATGAAGGAGTTATATTAATAATTTTTTGTTAAGTCAGTATTCAGTGTTCACATCATGGTCATTGTTAAACTCTACTATATTTATAGCTGGGTCAAGTAATGTACTATACTTGCATTTCTTTTCTTAAGCAACATTTTTGCTTTTGCTAGAGGTAATAATCACTTCTTTTAAAAAGTTTTCTAGGTACCTGTCACTAATTCTAAAGCTTTCTGATAGACCTGAAAAATCTCTTCTGAATATATCTATGCATATCAGTATTTACAATTTCATTTCCTTTCTGGAGATAACCCTCTGGGAGCCACCTGGCCTCTGTTGGCCTCTAACTAATTGGTTAGTTCCTAGGCCGACTGCTTGGCTCTTATGTTTTCTCCGTTCCTCTTGGAATTCTCCCCACCTCTCTCTTGAGTTATATTCTGTGTTTTTTAGCTCCCACATTGCTCTGTTTTCCCCTTTATTTTGGTGTTACATATTGGTACATATCTTTTGGAAATGGAATTCAGAGGTAAAATTTTGGATTCCTCGAATTTACGAAAATGTATTTTGTTGATCTCACTCTTGATTGATAGTTTGGAAATAATTTTCCCTGAGAATTTTTAACAGCTTTATTGAGACATAATTCCTGTATCATACAATTCACTCATTTACACTCAAAGTGTAAAACTCAGTGTTTTTTAGTGTATACCTAAGGTTGTGTGGTCATCATTACAATAAATTTTAGAACATTTTTGTTACACCAAGAAGAAACCCCATACCTGTTATCTCTCAAAATTTCGAAGCACTTTTACATTGCCTCTTTACCTTCAGGGTTACAATATAGAGGTCTAGAGGGTATTCATACTTCCAAACCTTTGAATCATTATTCCTCAGTAAAGTTTTTAGGAGTACTTCTGTATTCCTGTGCTAGAAACTGCACACTGTGGTTTATACCTTGTTGTAGCTGGCACTTTACGCAATCTCACAATGTGGAAACTCATATTTTTCAGTTCTGGGACATTCTGTTTATATTATCATTTTCATAAACCTCAACTCCATTTTTTTCTGCCTACTTTTTTTGAATTACTATTATTTGCATGCCGAATCTCTTACATTAAGTTTTCCTTTCTTGCTTTGCATGAAATTGTAGCCAATCTTCACTTAGTCACTTCCTGTTTCTTCATCTTGTTTTATCCTAATTGCCATCTCTCCAGAAATGTCTCCCCCATCTAGCCCTGAGCTAAACCAGCTCCTACCTCCTCTATTTCCAAGAGGTCTATATTTTTCCTTTGAATAATATCACAATTACAGTTCAATAATCAATTGTATAGTATAATTAATTGTACAGTTTAGCAATTTCTGTTTAGTGACTAGAAACTTCCTGTGTCTAAGGGCTGGGTTTGCATTGAAATTTGCTGTGCACAGAGTCTGGTGCACTCTCTCCCCTGGTATTGGCAAGTATACAGGGCATGAGTAGACACATGTGGAATCTATGCTTGTATGAGCAAGATTTGAGCAAAAGTTTGCACTGTCTATAAAAGTTTTTGTAAGAAGGAATAGGTTAATCTTGTCCAGGAGCTATCCAAAACATTTGAAAATAAATTGTCTTCAAATACTTTGGAAAAACCAATTTCTGTGCATTGAACAGCTCTTTGTGGCATGTGTCTGTCAAGTAACTGAGCCTCATTTTGAAAAACGACTTTAGCTGCTACCTTTTTGGTTGGTCACATATTTGCCTCTGAACCCTTCTTGTTCTTTTAGGAATATCAGCAGGAATTGTGTCAAAGACCCCTGTATGGTCTAATATCCATTCTGGGATTAAAAAATTTCATAAGCCCCTGAAAATTCTGTGCCTTAGTATTTTTTACTGATAAATTGCCAATGACCTTTGCTCCTTCTTCAAAATCATTGTGAGGAGTCAAATGGAGACTCTCTACCTTATTCCATAAATCCTTTAGAATGAGGTTTCCCCACCTGAGCATTCTTGGCCTTTTGGGTGCATAGTTCTTTGCTGTGGGAGTCTGTCTTGTGAATTTTAGGAGGTTTAGCAGCCTCCTGGGCCTCTGCCCACTAGATGCACCCAGGTGTAGCAAGCACGCTACCTATTATCTTCATACATCAAAATGTGCTCTGGGGGACAAAAGTCATCCCAAGTTGAGAACCACTTCTGTGCATGCAGACTCCATGTCCCTTCTCAGTCAAATGCAGTGTAGTACCTGCTCAGGGCCTTGTTGATATGTGGGGAAATTGACATTTCATAGTGCTAGGGGAACCCACTCATGAGGTTGACGGAATGGCTGGAAGAGCATATTGAGCCTTGGACTGGAATTGGAAGAGTTTTCAGAAGTTCCCAGCTACAAAGACTATACCTGCTGGTTCTCACTAGTTGGGCTCACTGGGACAAAAAATAGAAGGTGCCTCTTCCAGGAATGCAGTTTCTAACCTTATGTAGAAGGAGCCAATGTTTTGGGAAGTATGAGGAAATTCTAATTACAGTATCTGGACCATGAAGTCAAACATAGTTGTCAGGTGGGAAGGGATTTCCTTAATGTTTATTTAAATTTTAGGTCCACTTTGGTGTTTGGGGTGAGTGGAGTGACTTAGTTTTCTGTGGTTGTGGCTTCCTGGCTAAGCTCTAAGCTTCATATTTGTGGAGTGGAATTAGGGAACCATTGTTTTATACTGATGGGACTGTGATGGCAGGACAGGACAGGACCCTTCTCTCTGGGTCAGGAGAGAAAGTGTTCTGGAACAAGTCTAGAATGAAGTCAGAATCAGAGTGGGCTTCCTGTGTTAGGCAGGGACATCCACGTCCTAATGCCCAGAACCTGTGAATATGACCCTTTATGTGGCCAAAGGGACTTTGCGGATGTGATGAATTAAGGACTTTGATGGAGAGGGTATCCTGGATTATCCAAGTGAGCCCAGTTAATCATATAGGTTACAAGGGCAGGCTTTTTCCGAGTCTGGTCAGAGGAAGCTGTGAGTCCTGAAGAGCTGTCAGGGAGGCGCAGTGCTGCTGGCTTTGAATGTGGATTAAGGTGGCCTCCAGCCAAGCAATATGGGTGGCCTCTAGAAGCTGGAAAAGGTTAGGAAATGGTGTCTCCCAGCAGCCTCCAGGAAGGCACCTGCCCTGCTGTCAGACTTCTGTCCTACAGCATTGTTACATAACACTTTGTGCCATTTTCAGGCCACTGCATGTGTGGCAATTATAATAGGTGTAGGGAACTTGTGCAGCTCTCAGAGGTCAAAACCAGAGTGTGGCGAGCAGAAAGCCCAGAGTGGGGCGCTCCCGAGGAGCCTTGTGTGTTGGGGAGCCTAAAGTCAGGATCAGAGGGGGTGCTCGGGCTCCTTCATGGAACTGCGGCCTGCGCACAGCTGGGCTGTTCCCAGGGTCTCCCTGAGCTGTGAGTTTCTCTCTGGCTGCTGCTCTTCAGTCACTTCTGAAACAAGCTGTTTTGGATTCATTTGATCCTGAATATTTTTAATATTGCATTATGGTTATTTCCCCTGACCTAGGAGTTATTTAAAAATACCGTATCTTTAGTTTTCAAACAGTAAACAATTTATCTATGCTGTATCAATTTCTAACTTAATCATGCTATCTTCAGGGAATGTGACCCTGTATGATAAAGATCCTTGGAAATGTTTTTAGCTGTATGGATAATTACAAGGTCAGTTTTATAAATCTTGCTTGTGTGCTTGAAAAATGAGCATTCTCTAATATTTGTATTCCAAGTTCTATGTGTGTCCATCACAATAACAAGGCTATTATGTTATTAAAATCCTGTATATTTTTGCTATTTTTTGTTGCCTTTATTTTTCAGTAATTGGGAGAGGTATGTTAATGGTCCTCTGGGATGACGGATTTGCCAGCTTTTACTTGTGTGGTTTTTATTGAATTTTACTTTTTGCTTATATTTGGGGGAGCTCCTGCATTAGGCACATATAATTTAAAATCATTCTGGTGAACTGAATCTTTTATAACAATGTACAATTGCTGTGCATTAGACTTGTGATGTTTCTTTGTTTTTGCAATCCTCTTTCAGATTTGTTATCTTTTTGGTCTTTCTATGCTGTGTTCTTGATGAGCTTTTCAGTTCTGTATTCCAGTTTACCAATTCTTTCTTCAGTTCTATTTAGCTTCTTAGATTAATCTGTATATTTAATTTCGCTGAATTTTTATTTCTGAATGTCATACTTTTCTCTTTTTTAAATCTTCTTGGTCTTTTTTTTGACCAGGGTCGGGTTTGAACCCGCCACCTCTGGTATACGGGGCTGGCGCCCTACTCCTGCGCCCTACTCTTTTGAGCCACAGGCACCACCCCTTCTTGGTTATTTTTATAGTCTCTGATTTCATATTGATTTGTAAATTTCATATTTGATTTCTTTTAAACATGTACAAAAATAGTGAAAAACAAGAGTTCTGCGTCTAGACTGCCCAGGTTTGAGTTCTGATTTTGCCATTCACAAATTTAATAATCTTGAGCTTCCTTATACCTATGCCATGAAGCTGTCTTGAGGAAAAACATGGCTTACTACCGTGGCTCCCCCTTATCCACGGGGCACACATCCCAGACCCCTGCTGGATGCCTGAAACTGTCAATATTAGGGAACTCCACAGCCATCTGTCAGAACATGTTCTGTCCATGTCCACCGCCCATAAATTTAATCTTTTTCCATTTTAACTAGTAAGCTTCACACATTGTGGCTGTAACTTTTGCTGTCTGAGGTGCAACAGCAAAACTAGCACGGTTTCTTTTTCCTTCTTCAAAACTTCATGAGTAGATTTATTCTTACTGTAGATCTTAGCAAGCTCAACAGATGCTATTTTTCTTTCCTTATTAAGTTGAGACCTTTTACCTTTTTACTTAAAGGAAGCACTTTATAGCTTCTCTTTGGCATATCTGAACTGCTGGCATCACTACTTCCTGTGCTTTGGGTCATTGTTAAGTAAAATTCAGGTGACTTGAACATAGCACTGTGGTACTGTGACAGCCGATCTGATAACTGAGACGGTGAGTGAGTGACCGATGGGCGGGTGGCATACACAGGGTAGTTACGCTGGACAAAAGCGGGATCCTGTCCTGAGTGGGACAGAGTGGGGTGGCGTGAGATTTCACCAGGCTGCTGAGAATGGAGCACAGTCTAAAACTTATGAATTATTTATTTCTGGAATTTTCCACGTAATATTTTCAGATTGTAGTTACTGCAGGAAACCATGGACGTGGCGAAACTCTAGTATTTGGCAAAGGACTTACAAAGGTGTGATGCGTATTAGGTACTGTATAAATCTTTGATAAGGGAAATTTAAAAAATATGATAACTCTAAACTCTGAAGTTCCTCGGGATCTAAATTTGTTGCTTTTTCTTTCTGCTGCCTTTTTGTCATGGAGAATGTTTTCTTGTGTGTTTAATGATTTTTAAAACATTGTGAGTTCTTATACGATTAAACCTAGTGAACCCTTCAAGAGCCTAAATTGCAGACTTTTCTTTTCTTTTTTTTTTTTAATAGAGACAGAGTCTCACTTTATTGCCCTTGGTGGAGTGCTGTGCATCATACAGCTCACAGCAACCTCTAACTCCCAGGCTTAGGCAATTCTCTTGCCTCAGCCTCCAGAGTAGCTGGGACTACAGGCACCCGCCACAATGCCCGGCTATTTTTCTGTTTTGCAGTTCGGCCGAGGTTGGGTTTGAACCCTCCACCTTCGGTATATGGGGCCGGTGCCCTACTCAAAGAGCCATAGGCTCTGCCCAAGACTTTTCTTTAGAAATGATGCGTTTGTGCTTCTGCTGGGAGCCAGTGGACAAGACTTTAGGAAGCCATTTTAACCCCCATTGAGGGTCTTGAAAAAGTCTTGAGTTCAACTTCTCAAGCTCTCCATGGTCCTCAGGTTTAGCGCCTTGATCCCAGCCCTGCTGTGTGCATTTTCTCTCTGCTAATCTTGGCTGTTTTGTTTGTACACTGCTCACTGCTTTTCTCTTCCACTAACACCTCTTTCCCCCTGCTTGGAGGTGATTTTTACTTGCTCGCAAACACACTAATGGTTTAAATCATTTGTTTGTTTTAAGTCACCAGAATCTTGTTGCATTGTGTTAGAAAGCTCTAAAGTGTTTAGTCTGGCATTTTATTGAAGGTAGAGATTCTTTGTTTTTATTTAAAGCAAATTAACATCATACAATAAAATGTCTAAATGTGTTCCAGCATTCTTTTGCGGCCTACCTTCTGTATTTTCCTGACTTGAAGGAAAGGTGGATTGCAGGGAAGCATGGTACTATCATACAAGGGCATTTTGTTTGCTTTTTAAATTTTTTAAATAGAGGGAGCTGAGTAGAGTCCAGAGAAGCCCCTCCCTCTTTCTGCAGTCAGAAGCCTTTGACGTAAACACTTCTTTACTTGGACTGTGTTGCTGGGAGTCAGAACTTCCAGTTGCAGAGAGTTAAATGTCAAGGTGTCTTTGTAATGTGGAATAATCTCCCTAAAGGAAGTGGAAAAAGCCATAACAGTACTGTGATTTTCAAACCATGCCTGATGATTGGGAAACCAGGCAGGAGGAACATTATAGTTCCAGTCTTCAGAATACTCTCATAAAAAATGGATGTGGCTGTTACAAAAGAAGAAAATATGTAGCTCTATGTCAGATAAGGACTGTATTCATTCACCAAACTGCCTCGCCTCCTCCACACTCGTGGGCCACACAGCCATGCCCTGTCTCCACTGCTGGCCGCAGCTGCTGCAATCTCTTGGTGACATTTTCACTTTACATCTGTCTTCCCCTTCTGCAAAATCCTCAAGTAAAGGGATCGTGTATAATTTTCTTTTGTATTCTCAGAGGCTGCTATGATGTTCTCTCTTACAGAAGTTGCGGGGTTAGGAGCAGGACTCACCACACTCTGCAATACTTTAACCTTTCCATGTGGATAAGACTTTTAGACAGAATTCACTCCTACCCCAGCACCCTGCTGGTTGGCAACTGTCTTTTCTATCATCCTGGATTATCAGCCTTCTTAGTTTTAATGAAGAGCTAATTCATTTTTAATTTCTTGATGCTATGACTGATTATTTCCATCAGTAGGGCTTAACAAAGGGTTAAACCTGGAAATCCATGCCCTGGATGTATCTGGAAGGAGCATCTGAATTATGTCATAGCTCAACCAATAGGCCTATTTGTTGGTATGGCATTTGATAGTGTATGAATTATGATATTATTATTATTTTGAGATGGGGTCTCACTCAGTTGCCCAGGCTAGGGTGCAGTGGTACCATCATAGCTCAACTGTAGCCTTGAACTCTTGGGCCCAAAGGATCTTCCTGCCTTAGCCTCCCAAATAGCTGGGACTACAGGCATCCACCACTACGCCCAGTTAATTTATAAAATTTTTTTTGTAAATATGGGGTCTTGCTATGTTGTTCAGGCTGTTCTCAAACTCCTAGCTTCTACCAATCCTCCCATCTTGGCCTCCCAAAGTGCTGGGACTACAGGTGTGAGCCACTGGCCTTGATAGTTATCTTCTTCTTCTTCTCCTCCTCTTCCTCCTCCTCTTTGGGTAGAGTGCTGTGGCATCATAGCTCACACCAACCTCAGACTTTTGGGCTTGAGTGATCCTTCTGCCTTAGTCTCCTAAGTAGGTGGGTCTACAGGCATGAGCCACAAAGCCAGCTAGTTTTTCTATTTTTAACAGAGATGGGGTCTTGCTCTTGCTTAAGCTGGTCTTGAACTCCTGAGCTCAAGCAGTCCTCTTCCTCAGCCTCCCAGAGTGTTGAGATTATAGGTGTGAACTGGGCTTGGGCTTGATAGTATTGTTCTCATTTATAGCTCATGTTTGTGCCATGGAACAGTTACTATGTGCCAGCAGGCATTGTGCTCAGGCTCGGCATGCACCGCCTCATTCATCCCTCACTGTGCTAGAAGGTAGAATTGCTACTTATCTCACAACCCGGCTCAGAAGTCACATCACTGTCACACATGTTGCAGCTAGTAAGTGGAAGAGCTAGAATTTTAGTTTGGTCTTCTTGATGTTAAAGCTTAAGGGCTTAACCAGTATACTATAACATCTCTTTTCAATTTATGCATTAATATATAACCTCCTTGCAGGTAACTTTATTATTTTCAAAAGGGTAGGTAGCTTGTCAAGCTTCTATAGTTGGCAAACAGTGAAGCTGGATTCAAGCAAAAGTGGTTAGCACTCACTTTCCTACTCCTACTCTTACTGTAAACACCACCACAACAGTTTCAAGATGCCTTAGAATCCCATAAAATAAAAATGTATATTTAACAGTAGTTTCAATGATGCCTCCGAATCCAATAAAATCAAATTTTTAAAATGCAGAAAGTAAATGAATGTCAATTCAGAATTCCCAACAAAATTATCATTCAAAAATGAAGACGAAATAAAGCCATCGTCCAGACAATAAAATCTGAAAAAGTGTGTTTTAAACCTGTTTTAAAAGAAATGTCGATGGGAGTACTTCAAGCAGAAAGAAATGGTCCCAGATTAAAATGTGGAAATGCAAAAATAAGTGAAGAATACTAGAAAACATAAATAAGTAGGTTTATACATATCAACTGTATAAAACAATAATAGGAATGTCTTATGAAATTTAAGATACAGGGAGAATTAAAAATGAATTCAAAAATACTGCAAAAGCTGGTGGGGTAAATGGACTTCAAAGTGTTGTAAGGTTCCAGCATAATCATGGATGTGGTAGAGATTATCATTTGAATAATACAGCAGTATCTGAAAGGTACATCCTGTAGTCTTTAGGGTAGTAAAGACTACCCTAAAGAGTAGTTCAAGTTAATAAGTTAGACTAATATGTTAATAAATAGAAAATAGAATAAGTGGAATGTTATACCCAAAATTATAGAACTGACATTGTTGCATTGTTTTCAAGTGCACATGGAACAGTTGCCAAAATTGACCATACACCGAGCTATAAATGACATCTCAACAAAGGCCAAAGGGTTAACATGATTCAAAGTATGTTCTCTATCCACAGTAGAATTAAACTAGAAATTAATAGTAAAAAATAACTAGAAACTATCCAATCCCTAGATATTGAACTATATGCTTACAGATAGTTCATGATCAAAGAAAAAATCAGAACAAGAATTAATATTTTGAACTGGATGATAATGAAGATGTGACTTGTCAAAATTTATGGCATGAAACTAAAGCAGCACTCCGAGGGAACTTTATAATCTTAAATGCAATATTATAAAAGAAGAAAAATAGAAAATTAGTGATCTTAAGAAGTTATATTGGCTGGGCATGGTGGCTCACACCTATGATCCTAGCACTTTGGGAGGCCGAGCTGGGAGGATTACATGAGCACAGCAGTTCAAGACCAGTTTGAGCAAAAGCAAGACCCTTTTCTCTACTAAAAATAAGAAAGCTAGCTGGGCATGGTGGTGCATGCCTATAGGCCCAGCTACTTGGGAGGCTGAGGCAGGAGGATCACTTGAGACCAGGAGTTTGAAGTTGCAATGAGCTACAATGATGCCCCTGCACTCTACCCAGGGCCACAGAACAAGAGCAAGACTCTGTCTCAAAAAAAAAAAAAAAAAAGGAAGGAAAACTATATAAAGGAAGGAAATAATAAAGATAAGAATAGAAACTAGAAGGGGAAAGGGAGGGGAGGGGAGGGGGGAGTATGGGTGGAGGGAGGGCAATTGGTGGGATCACACCTACGGTGCATCTTAGCAGGGTACTGGGGAAACTTATTAAATGTAGAGTATCAATGTCTATGTAGTGATCAAGAAAATGCCATGAAGGCTATCTGTAACAGTACGATCAAAACATTTCTGAATGTATATGAATCGTGCCCTATGATTGCACCAATGTACAGAATTATGATTCAATAAAATTATAAAAAAAAAAAGGATAGAAACTAGAAATTAACAAAAGATACAGTTTGAGTCTTAGGAAATCACTGATATTCAACCATTTTAACCTTTTAAGATGGTAGTTTCAAATGATTCACTCTAATAGGAAGCAAATAATAAAGTCACGAGTCAATTTTTTGAAAAGATTAATAAAATTATTTTTATTAAACATGGCACGGACAATCAGGGGAAAAGAAAAACAACTACCATTATTAAGGTTGGAAAAGGGAACATAACTAAAAATTTTTCAGACATCAAAAAATTGATTTGAAGAACAGTTTCAGGCCAATAAAATGGAATATAGCCGAAAGGCAGCAATTCTTTAAAAAAACCCGAGTTACCAAAACTGACAGGAGAAGAAATAGAAAATATAAGTGTCCAAATCTACTAAAAATGTCAGTTCATTGTTAAAGATTGTCCCATGGGAAAAACTCCCATTTTCAGAAAGTTTGATTGAGTTAATCCTTTAAGGAAAGAACAGCACCGTTTTTTTTTTTAGAAATCCAGAGAATGGAAAAGGGGGGGCCCAACTGTGAGTTTGGCGTAACTTTGATGCCACTTTTATAGGTCATGGTATTAATTGCCAAGACAAAACTAAGTCTGAGACAAAGAGAACAAAGTCTTTATAAACTGGGGCAAGAAGACCCATCCGTGGTTACGTTCACTCCAGCAGTGCTTCAGAGGTGAGAGAGAGAGGAGTCAGCTTTATAGTCTCCCGTCAGCAAAGGTTCTGTTACAGTGGAATTTGGGCAAGCAGAGGAGACTTTCTAATTGGTCATCAGGTATTTTCATCACCCTTGGTGGACTCCAGGGGGCTGCTCCCTACTGTCTGGCAGAGGGAGTTCCACCCCTGTTGAATGACCCACAAAGCCCAGCACGCTCCGGCTCATGTCCTTCTCTGTCGTTTGGCAGTCTCAGCCTCCTTTTGTGTCCCGCAAGGTGCCACAGTCTCTCCTCCTTCCTTCTATGAGCTGCGTAAACTCTACTGGAAGATAAAGACATTATCTGATGATTCCAGAAAGGGGTTTAAATTTACAAATGGAATTATACTATGAGAGAAAAGAATATAGGGGAAGAAAAAGTAGCTAGATTGGAGGGTTTGGACAGGCTTTTAAATCAAATTTGAGGTCTGAATAATTTAAGGGGAAACAGGAGACACAGAGGCAGGAGAGAGTGTAATCAGTATCAGGAATTGAAAGGAAGAACTGAGAGAATAGGAGGAGGCAGGGGTCTTGTAGAACATAGGAGGAACTTGTTCCTAATACGAAAATAACAGAGTACTTAATATTCTAAAATACCTAAACGAAGAGACACCTAAAATAAGAGATATTTTAAGCAGGGAGTGACATGTTTTCATTAGAAAAGTGAGCTTCTGGCGGCAGAATAGACTGGGGAGCAGGTGAAATGCCAGGGGACCATTTTGAGGCAATTGCAATAGTCCTGGCCTTGGAGAATGAGCCGGGGCGATGGCAGTACGGGTGGGGTAGGAGAGATGGGAGCAAGAGGGCAGTAGGTGGCTACATCCTAGAAAAATGCCGCTGTTCAAATTGATAGCATTTGGTGATCGATTGACTGTAGGGGAGAGACAAAAAATGGGCCACAGGGATGGCTAGGATTTTGGCTTCCCTGTGTGGATGGCGGTACCTTTCCTGACGTCGGGACCCGGGAGATGACCCTATGCAGAGTGGAAGACATGACTCAGCTGGTTCAAGGCAGGTTAATTTGCAATATCATGGTGACAGAGGTGGGATCAAATAGATAGCAGGGTAGGCTGCATCCCTGCAGTTCAGAAGAGCCTGAGTCATACTAATAATTAATTGCCATTTAACAGAAGTAGTATATTCGTTTTTTATTTTAAATTTATGAAATGGTTACTTGGCCTTCATTTCCATTTTTTTCTCCCTCTTCTTTTCTTTGGAGAAATTATCTTGATTTTTCTTTCTACTTCCCTCTTGTTGTTTTGCATACTCCTTTTGGCAGAAGAGTTTCCTAAATTCATGACCTCTCTGTCAATAGAGTTCGACTTTCTCCTCTGTAGTCTGCTTTGCTGGACCGCTGGACGTTGTCAGCTGGAAAACAGACAGCAAAGGGAACCACAGTTGCAAGTCGTTTGGAAATTATTTCAACGTGGGAAACAGGTTGCTATTTGGGGTGAGGATAATTTTCCAGTGCAAAGGACGTGATCTGTTGCTGAGATGCTTTTCAGAAGGCGTGCTTCAGAGCATCCAGATCTGTGGTCGTGGGCTCACACCGGTAACTCTCAATGGAGGAAGGTGGGGTTTGATGGAGCCTGGCTTCCAGGAGGTATTCAGACGACGCTGGTGGAGAGGAGAGAGATGAGGAGAATGTGTGAGAAGAGGGGTTGTTTCTGAGCTTGTATAAAAGTGCCTAAAATTTTTCTTGACAAGGCAATGAGATGAACCAGAATGACTAGAACCAGCTGCTCTTTCTAAATACACTTCTCCTGGATGGCATCGATTCCAGCTGGAAACTCAGAACCTTGTTGGGGGGAGATCGCAATGCTGAGGCCTAGTGGAGTCCACAGTGAGAAAAAGATCGCCAATACGTCAATGGGCAGGATGTTCTAAAGGACTAGTAACTTGGTGCTTGGTTCCAAAATTTTAAAAATTAAAAGGTGAGGGAAGGGTAACTTAGGAAGACTTTTCTACATGCTGAACAGTTAATGTTACAAAAAACTAAGCAAGAGAGAAGAAATGTGTTTTCCCATGAAGGTTGCTTTGTTTGGTTGTCACGCTTCTCTGATTAAGCTTCATTGTGGAAAGTGGATTACGGCTGTTTTACCCCCAGTAACTCTGTGTAGTGGGATATAATAACAGTGGCTTTAGGTCCATCCATCACTGGCTCCTTTGTGGGATGGAGGTTGTCTACAGGACTTCGACAGATGGGGAGGAAACCAGTGTCTCTCAGCGATGCAAGATACTAATATTTTTGTGGTCAGTGAGATCTAGTCTGTTATATTCTCAAATAAATTTCACCTGAAATTTCCAGACCAATTTGCAACCTTTACTGAGATTATTTTAACACAGGGGACTCCATGACACTCCATCTGTTGTGTGTGATGTGACTTCTAAACACATAAATAAATACTTGTGTGTCTTTTGTGAGTGTGCTTCCTTGGGGCTGGGTATTGTGCTAAGTGTTTAAGAGGTTTTACAGCATTTAAGGCTCACATTAATTCTGGAAGGTTGATACCTTTTATGTATCCATGATTTCCGAGGACACATGATTTCCACATTATAGGTAGATAAATAGTGGTATCGATGGGTCACTTACGCAGCCAAAGTCACACAGCAGGTGAGTGTCCTGGAGCTGGGGTCTGACTCAGTGCTGTTGGCCTCGGGTGCCGTTCTCCTTACCTCTCCATGGAAGAGGCAAACATCATTAGGGTGTGTAGTCCCAATGGTGTTTTATTTTCTTGTAGGAGTGACTGGGTGACATCCTATAAGGTCATGGTGAGCAATGACAGCCATACCTGGGTCACTGTCAAGAATGGATCTGGAGACATGGTGAGTCTCTTCTTCCCTCTAACCGTGGCCTTGGTGCCTGGCTGTGTGAGGCTCTGCAAAGGGAGATGGTATATGTCCCGTCCCTTGGAGATTTCCTGATTTTATGTTGATGCAAACCTCCCACTAGAGACTGATGGATGACGACCCCCTTCCTGTTCCCTAGATCGAGTGGCAAGTGGCTCATGGTGAGGGTTAATGTGGAATCCGGTCCGAGAGCTGCTGGGATGTGGCCTCTTCCATCATTCACCAGTTAACCCTGGAAGATAATATGCAAAGGACATGCTGGCCCCTTGCAGCTCTTTGTCGTATTTCCTAACTTTCTTTAATGATCTCGATCTTTTAGGTACATGAATAGCTCCAGCTTAGTCAATGCTGATGCTGTCTCTTCTCAGAGTCTCAAGTACATATTCCTAGCGGCATCCAGTGCCCTACACCTCTGACTCTGTCCACAGCCTGCCCTTTCAGCTTCTTTCTCATTCTTACCCTGCATGCACAGTCCCGGGCCCAGTGAAAGTGAACCCTGCCCTTCTGCCTTTGAGCTTCTGCAATTATTGCGGTTCCCCTTCTCTTGACCCTGTCTAACCCCACAGAGCTAACTAGTGTCCTTCAGTGCTGGTTCGAACACTACCTGCCCCTCACCCCTTAGCCTGGTCCTCCCCTTCTGAGACCTCAGAGCTCTCTGGCTGTCCCTTGGCCATGACACGAAGGGATTTCTCCTGCAGTGGAGAATCAACACACTCTCCTCCCTACGCACACAGGCTGCGGTGGGGGCTTCCTGAGGGCAGGGTCCTGGCCTGCCTCCTCCTCCTTTTCCCTCAGTGCCCAGCAGCAAGGTCTTGCTGAAGTGAATTACTGACCCTTTTATCCTAAACTCTAAAAGAGTCTCCTTTTCCATCCCTGAGCGTACATAGATATTTGAAGGAAACAGTGAGAAGGAGATCCCCGTGCTCAACGAGCTGCCTGTCCCCATGGTGGCCCGTTACATCCGCATCAACCCACGGTCCTGGTTTGATAATGGCAACATCTGCATGAGGCTGGAGATCCTCGGCTGCCCACTGCCAGGTGAGTCCGCTGTCCTGTCCTTTCCGGGGGCCCGATGCAGACACCCGACAAGGCGAGCAAAAGGAAACCGAGCCATAGTTTCTACATGTAAAAAAAAAACAAAAGTTCATTGTAGAATATTTAGAAGACATGGGTGAGCAAAAAAGAAAATGAACTTTTCTCATAACCCCCTCAGAAGCACGGTGGGCATTTGGGGTGCTGAAGTCCTTGCCACGTGTGGTTTTGCCCACTGCAGTTTTAAGATGATGCACCCCACTCAGAAGAAAGCAAAAAAGAATCGTTCAATCCGTGGTGTATGTATGCCATGGACGCCTGTTCAGCCATAAAAGATGGAGATCTGGGATTTTTTGTTACAAGCGGATGGATTTGGAGAATACTCTCCTAAGTAAAGTGCCGTCAGAATGGAGAATCAAGCATCCCATGTACTCGATGCTAAGTGGAGACTTTTAGGTTACCAATGACATGCATATATGAGGAAAAAACTCAGTTAAATTCATGATGCGGGAGAGGGGAGGGGGCTTAGTAAATTCCCACCTATACTTCCCGGGTGAAGGTCACAACTACAGCTTGGACCAACGCAAACAAGGTGACCTCATTGTACATACCTTCATATTAATCCAAAATTTGAGACATGGTGTAAATATTGGGGGGACACATTTATCTGTTGGCCGATCTTGCTACACTGGGTGGTGGCAGTGGGGTAGGAGGGGGTAAAAGTTCATTTTAAACTTGACCTTTGATGTGGCCTTTTTTGCTTTAAATAGCTCCACTTGGGGGCGGTGCCTGTGGCTAAAGGAGTAGGGCGTGGGTCCCATATGCCGGAGGTGGTGAGTTCAAACCCAGCCCCAGACAAAAACTGCAAAAAATAAAAATTTAAAGTTAAAAAAAAAATAGCTCCACTTGGATGCCTGTGTCCTTGGGCAAATACTCAGTCTGCTGGGTTGCCTTTTTTTTACATGATGGAATTTGGGCGTAACCTCTGGGTGGCTTCAAGAGGGCTTGAGTCCACCTGTGTCATCCAGGTCCTTGGCACTGTCTGCTGGGGACAGACTGACCTGGCTTGTAGCTAGAGACTCTTGTGCCCATGGGGAGCCTCTTCACCCTGACCAGACGTCTCCAGGAAAGGCAGCTGGCCCTGAGGACACACCCATAGCAGCTGTTGACCTGTAGGAGTTTCCACACTCATGTCCACCCACAACAAGAGGCGGTGGGGACACAGAGCACAGCTGTGGCTCCTACCCCTTGTCCTCTCTGAGATGTGGCCTGGCCCCATCCCTTCCGTTGCCTCCTGGGGCAGGATACCAGCTCTGACGCTATTTCTATAGTTACCACCCTTGTCTGTGAACTTACGGTTACTGTGTTTTCAAAGTGTACGTAGGGCCATTTTATTGTTTTGTTCTCCAGTCCTATAATATTCCTGATCTTGCTTGGCCAAGCATGGATTTTGAGAACACAGACCTTATACTGTGGAAAGACGTCTCTATCCCCTGCCTACTCACCCTCACTCCAGACAGATTTCTTGTTTTGTGTCTGTACTTAGCAGAGTGCAATTTTTCTTTCACGTCATTAAAATCATCAGAGACCATCTGTCTTCTAGATGCCTTCTAGCCTGGTCCATGGACCAAAATCTCATGATGTTAATCTGCTTCATGTAGTTGGAAATTCAGTTGTTTCCCATATTTTGATTCTATAAACAACCTCAGAGTGAATATCCTTATTTCTCTGTCATTGTTTTTGTGTGTGTGTGTGTGTCCATGATTATTTCCTGAAATTAGATTATGGTGAGTGGGATTGTGTACAAGGAATGCACACAGTCCCAAGGCTGATGTAGAGAGAAGGCTGATGTTGAAGGCCTGGCTGGTTTTGGGTTTGGACCTCCTTCTGTGGCTGGTTGGTACCCAGCCCCTGCTACCCCCGGCCTGTGGGCTCTCCCAGCACAAGGCATCTGTGGTACAGATGTTGGCAGGTGCCTTCAGGGAGGTCTCGTGGGCTCTGGCCCTCTTTATGCCAGGCCAAGAGTCTTGCTGTCCCGTTCTGCGCAGCACAGCCTTGGTCTGCTTGCTTTAAAAAGTGAGGTCATGGTTTTTCTCTGTGGGCAGGAATTCATCTGTTGTTCGTAAAGGGCACAGGGTAGCCTTTGAGAGTCTCACAGAATAAATATTTCCCTGTGAAGTTATTCTGTGTGGGTGTGTGTTTGAAGATAGGTCCTGGAGGTCCTTTGAACACTCACAAAAGCAGAGTCACATCGTGCAATCTGGATTCCAAGCATGGACTCAGAATGGTTCTAGTTTCCACCCCCCAACTATTTAGGACCAGTTTTCTTTTAGAAGTAACTTACCGCAGTCTGTTCAGAGGGGAGCTGGTCGTTCATACCTGCTGCCTGGCGACGGTCACATCTCCAGGGCAGGAGAGGGACCCCAAAGGAGCCTGCTCATTGCCCCAGTGCCCGTGAGATTCCTTTGTAAAAGGAAACGAGGCCATAGCCAGGAATGTCCCGACTCAGCTGTGCCAAACCAGGGTGACCTCGTGGTCTGAATGCAGCCACCAGAGTGCTCTTTCTAGAACTCTTCTTTATAAAAAATCCATTTTCCTTTGTTTCTATGTCTCTCTTTTCCTCTACTCCTTACCCTCCTCTGAATCCTCAGGTGGGGTCAGACAACTGTGCTGGGGCTTTTTAAGACTTTATGAACAATGTTTCCCAAAATGTTTGAGCTGGAGAGTGAATTACCATATACCACAGTCTATTCAGAGGATTTTTTAAAATCTCATAAATAAAAGAAAAAGGATTTGGTGTTCAATGAGGAACAGAGTTTTTATAAGATGAAAGCATTGTGGAGACGGCTGGTGGTGATGGTTGCCTGACCATGTGGATGTGCTTAACATCCCTGAAATACACACCTAAAAATGATGAAGATGGTAAATTTTACGTGAGGGTATTTTACCACAAACAAAAATAAAAATAACTTTGTTGCTATTAATTAAAAAAAGTAAAAATAAAAGCCAAGTCCTTTTTTCCCAAGTTTAGATAGACTTTTCCACTTTGGACTAAATGTATATGCTTATTAGGACCTGGCGAGAGCTTCTGAAGATCAAATTTTAGTAATGAAACATTCAGATTAGGACCTATGCCAACTAACTTCAGGATCATGGCCTTTACTATTACAAACAACACTGCAATGCACTCTGCCTGGGTCTTAAAAAGACTCTGTGAGCTTTGCACACACTTGGCCCATAGGGTGACAGGGTTGGTGTCCGGCATTCTGGGAAATGACCTTCAAGACAGAGGGATGGCGATGCGTGAGCTCCTGGCTCTCTCCAGCAGCTTTTTCCATGAATGTGTGACTTTAACCTCTTTGGGGGACATGGTCACTCTCCCACCTCCTCTTTCTGGCCTCCAGGTCTAAGCGACTCCCTCTGCACAGTGCTGAGGTGTTCAGGGCTCTTGAATTTGACTCAGAGAACTAGATGAGCTATCTGTACATCTGTGCAGACGAGCTCACTCTCCCTCCAGCACAGAGAGTTGCCGGAGGGCAGTGCCCAGGAATCATTCCTCCGGGTTAGCTGGGGCCAGCTGCAATGCTGGTCTCCTTCCTCCCCATACATACACCCAGTCCATGCTCATCAGTTCATAATTACTGAGCAGGCATTTTAATTATGAATGCACTACCTGTCCTGCTGAACTATAATAGCAATGTTCCAGCCAGCCTCCTCCCTACATCAATACTGTAAATTGGGAGAAGTAGGGGCTGCCACTCTGTTAGGTCATCAGAGGTGCAAAGGCTTTTGACATCAATCTGTCTGCTTTTCTCCCTTCCACTTTGCTTTACGTAGTCAGGCTGCTGGTTTGAATGCCTGTTGTGCCAAGGAATTGGTTATGAATTTGGGCCCTAGGCCTAGGCTCTTGAAAAGGCAGGAATCAGTTCAGGGGAGGGGTACACAGTGCCCCATCTCTCGTGATCCTCGGCCTCCTCTGTAAATGGTGAAGCTGTGAGGTTCTTTTCCATGAGCACAGGGGAGCTCAGTGGAATTGCTCCACCAGCTGCAGCTCTCTGGTTTGCAGGGCCCTTTAAAAGGGGTGAGTTTACAGCCCTCTTGGGGGGAGCCAGGTGGAAAGAAAGGGCACAAGCTTTGACTTAGACCAGACCTGGGTTCAAATCCCACTTTCACTCCTCAGCAACTCAGGCAAGGGGCAATGCCCTTGTCCACAGCAGTGATTTTCAACTAGTGTGCCTTGAGAGGATTTTAGATGTGCTGTGAAAAAAATTTAAAGATCAATTAATTAAGTTATTTTTGAAGTTCAAAGCACAATAAACATATTCTTTTTTTTTATTTTTTTTACTTTTTTTTTAATCAACATAATTTAAGTGTGCCGTGGAAGTTTTAGTACTGGTTCAAGTGTGCTGTGAGATGACAAACACTTGTTTGTAGAAAGGAGGTCACACCTTCCCCATAGAAGTGTGGCTAAGTCCTCTCACTGCTGGGGTCACACTTTTATAAAACCTCCAGATAAAATAACTAAAGCTCCTCACAGTCCTGCAGGAAATCCTGAGTCCCCTCCCGAGTATTTCAGGGGGCTTTGGTGTGGCCCGGCTGCCTCTGCCCCTCCCACCTCTGCTCTCAGGCCTTCCCTACCAGTGACTCTGGATTCTAGAACAAGCCTCCACGGTGCGGATTTGCATGAGGGACTGCTGAGGCGGGGTTGGGGGGACAGGGGAGTGTTACTACATGGAGCCTGAACCCACAGACCCTACAGTCATCATTTTCCTGCCTGGGGCTCCTGGTCCTCCCAGCAGAGAGGACCCGTGCTTGCTGCCTGTCCCCTCAGGCTGGCCCTTGGCCGCATTGGGAAGGCTGCGGTCTCCCCACGGAGACGCTCTTCTGTTCCCACGTCCCGTCTCTGTCTCTGTCTCTCCTGTGCTCTCACCTCTTGTGTCTTGGGCGTCTGAGTTGGGGCTGGTGAGTGGGACATCTGGGTTTTTCAGGCAGAGACCTTCTCTTCCAGGCGAGGGGGTGCCTTGCCTTTCAAAGCCACGCGTTCCATGAGGAAAGCTCTGCTGCTCCCCTAGAAAGCGGAGGGCAGGAGGCCGCTCTCGTTCCTGTTTTTAGTTTTACAGCAGCTCTTCCATGCTGATCCGTAAACACTGGGGACTAAATGAGACCGGCGTGTACAGAGCCCGCACGTGCTGGCTGCTCGGCAAGTCTTACTCCCTCTGCTCTCCTCCCCTCCTGTACTTGCCCTGGCATTGGGTCTGTGGCGGACTCCTGTCTAAGGTCACCAGACCCCATGGATGTAGGTGGATGTGACAGAAGAGAACCCATTTCTCCTTCTCTCCACTAACTTTGTCCTGGTTTTGTTTTCTGTCCTTCCTGTGTGACATGCTGAGGGGGTTAAGCCTCTACTTTTCCAGAGACTGGAATGCCACGGCCTCCCCATCAAGTCTCCCCTGTGCAGAGAACTCTGGGTTTTGTGGTTGAGAGTACAGGTCATGGGGGTCATCTTAGGTCCCGGGCCTGGGTGTGGCTACACAGCAACAAGCCCACTCAGAACGATGGACGGCTCTAGCAGAGGGCTTTTGCTCAGGGCTCACTGCGGCTAAATGGTGTCACCCAGAACCTCAGAAGTGACCTCATTTGAAAATAGTCCTTACACAAAGGATTAATAACCAGAATCCACAGAAAACTCAAATGTATTAGCAAGAAAGGAACAAGTGATCCCATCTCAGGGTGGGCAAGGGGCTTGAAGAGGAACTTCTCTGCAGAAGACAGGCACACGGCCTACAGACACATGAAAAAATGCTCATCATCCTTAATCATCAGAGAAATGCAAATCAAAACCACTTTGAGATATCATCTAACTCCAGTAAGATTAGCCCACATCACAAAATCCCCAAACCAGAGATGTTGGCATGGACATATGAAAAAATGCTCATCATCCTTAATAATCAGAGAAATGCAAATCAAAACTACTTTGAGATACTATCTAACTCTGGTAAGATTAGCCCACATCAGAAAATCCTAAAACCAGAGATGTCAGCATAGATGTCAAGAAAAGAGAACACTTCTACGCTGCTGGCGGGAATGCAAATTAATTACATTCCTTTTAGAAATATATTTGGAAAACACTTAGAGATCTGAAAATAGACCTGCCATTCGACCCTATAATTCCTCTACTAGGTATATATATATCCAGAAGACCAAAAATCACATGATAACAAAGATATATATACTAGAATGTTTATGGCAGCACAATTCATAATTTCATAGAAGAAGCCTAAGTGCCCATCAACCCACGAATGGATTAATAAATTGCGGTATATGTACACCATGGAATATTATGTAGCCTTAAAAAAAGGTGGAGATTTTACCTCTTTTATGTTTACATGGATGGAGCTGGAACATATTCTTCTTAGCAAAGTATCTCAAGAATGGAAGAAAAAGTATCCAATGTACCGTACTATGAAACCAAGTTACAGCTTTCATATGAAAGCTATAACCCAATTATAGCGCAAGAATATGGGGAAAGGGGATAGGGAAGGGAGGGGAGGGGAAGGATGGCTGGAGGGAGAGTAATTGGTGGGATCACACCTACAGTGCATCTTAGAAGGGTACAGGTGAAGCTTACTAAATGTAGAATATAAATATCTTAACACAATAACTAAGAAAATGCCATGAAGGCTATGTTAACCAGTTTGATGAAAATATTTTAAATTGTATATAAAACCAGCACATTGTACCCCATGATTGCATTAATGTACACAGCTTTTTTTTTTAATTAAAAAAAAAAGAAAAAAGAAAATTGTCTTTACAGATATAATCAGTCATGTTAAGGCCATGCAGGATTAGAGTGGGCCCTAAATTCAATGACTGGTGTCCTGAAGAAGAGTAAGCAGAGACACAGGTGCACAGGGAGAGCCAGGTGATGGCAGAGGCAGAGGCAGGAGGGAAGAAGCTGTGAGCCAAGGGGTGCTGGCACCCAGCAGAAGCTGGAAGAGGCAAGGAAGGCTCCTCCCCCGGACCTTCAGAAAGAGCATGGCCCTGCCCAGGCCTTGTTTTAATTTCCATCATTCGGAACCCCGAGAGAATAAATGCCTGTTGTTTTAAGCCACGTACCTGGTGTGTGGGATTTTGTTATGGCCACCCTGGGAAACAAATAGATAGATAATGCAAAGATGACATGATATTTGTCCTTAAGCCTGAGGATCTGCCCCTCGTCCTCACCTTCCGCTTTCCATTCTGCCATGGTAATGGGGTGGTAGCATCACTGCAGCAGGTGGACCCCTCTTAGAGGACTCCTGGGCCCTTGAAAGTGTTTCTTACTGGCCTTTCTTAAATAACTTGATTAGAACATCCATCCATCCACTCATTCATTTATCAAATACTAACAGAGCCCTTGCTCTGAGGCAGGCCCCAGGCACCTGCCATGAGGCGGACCTGGCTGCTGGCCCGGGCCCTCGCAGTGGGGAGGGTGAGGGGGTGCATCTCCCCCGCGGGGTGCCCTTTCCCCAGGGAGTCCTCCTCCACGGAGGTGGGATCAGCCCTCACTGGCTGTAGCCCGTACTCCCCACAGCAGAAGGCAGCTTGCTCTTACTGAGTTTAAATAAATGTGAGATTTCTCTTCCTGGTCCAACTGCCCAATGTTGATTATCTTGGGAAACTGTTAAAACAGCCACACTCTCGAAAATCGTCTCTGCCGGCAGCTGCCCTGACCACCAGGCTGCAGGCTGGCCCCAGGCTGGTGGCAGAGCAATGTCTGCTGAGGAGTCAGGCTTCCCCGGACTTCCACGAGCACATGGAAGACAGGCAGGCAGGAAGTCACAGAAACGGGGTATGTGCATAAGCACCCGTGGTGTGCCACCCTTGGGGGCCGTGGGGAGCAGGGGCTGGGTGCTGCCGCTGATGGGAACAGCCCAGGGTTGGGGATATTCCTGGCTGGGGACCACAGCTCCTGTGTTTCTCACAACCTTGCTTCGTGGAAACAGCTTGTCATCAGAGGAGCTGGAAGGGGCCTGGGCAGGTGTGACTTCATCAGGGAGCCCACTCTTCATGGGAGGGGGTGCTGCTCTGCTTGGCATAGTATCAGGCTGTCTGGGGGCTGCTGGGCAAGCTGGGATTTAGGGAGGTCACAGGGCCATAGTAGTAGGCATTTCCTTGGGTGAGAAGCTGACCTCGTGGCAGGTACAGAAAGATCTGCTGTGGCCAGGCACCTCCCTGTCTTCCTCTGTCCTCAGAGAGCACTTCACCACCAGTGACTCTTTTTTTTTAATTGAGGAGAAATTCATAAAATTACAGTAACTCTTTTGAAGTGTACAGTCTGGTGATAGTTAATGTATTCACAATGTGGTATGAGCAACAGCTCTGCCTCGTTTGAAAACTGTGTCATTGGGGCAGTGCCTGTGGCTCAAAGGAGTAGGCTGCCAGCCCCACATGCCGGAGGTGGTGGTTCAAACCCAGCCCTAATCAAAAACTGCAAACAAACAAACAAAAAAAAACCTGTGTCGTCGTCCCTACAAACACCCTGAGCCCGTTCCAGATGTGCACAGTCGAGGCTTCTGGATCGCAGATGAGGCCCCTTCCCACCAAAGAAGGCTGTGCCTCCCCAGCTGATGTCCACACATGGGAGTGGAGATGTCAGATGTAGCGCAGAGCACTCCAGGTCTTGACGGTCCCTTCAGTTCCTAGCAATGACGTCTGGTCTGGGATCACTACTGGTTTTGTAAGAATTGTCCCATGGCGTGATCTGGGGCTTGACTTGGGACTCAGGAGCCCCCTTCTGTGGCTGGTGTGGTGTTGGCACTGGTGGGTGGAGGCTAAGAGGGGTTTGATCCCACCAGGCCCACTTGGAACCTCCTTCCCATCTTCCCTAGGTCTCCTCTCCCTGCCCTGTCCCTGTCCCATCTCTGTGTGTACTTTCACGTGTCCCTGACCATCGCAGCCTAGCTGCCGAGAAATGAGCAGGGCCCACCTCTGTGACCCGGCACCCGGCCGCTACCCTCAGTTCTCATCCAGCCTGCTCTTCCTCCGTCCTCCTTCCTGACATGTTGTGGGTGCGCACGAGGGACTCGGGATGTCAAATTGTTTGTTCCCAAGTACAGGGCTTGATTTCTGCTCAAGCTGCTTGAAGCCCCAGAGCAGATGCCTAGCACTGGTGGAAGGCTTTCTCTCTGTCTCTCACGTGCATGTTCCTCCTGAAGCAGAAGATGAAGAGCGCAGCCTTTGCCACGGTGTCTGCAGACGTGTGTGCTCCTTCCATGAGCCAGGCCAGAGCCCCTTGTTGTTGGGGCCCTTTCATCTTTTCACCTCGCATCTCATGTGGTTCTGGACGCATGGCATGTGTTCAGTGACGATGTCTGAAGTCAGCGAAGGCCTTTTGCTTCAATAAACCAGTGGGCGTTGGCCAAATGCTGTCCATATCCAGCCCAAAGTGAGGTGTCATGGTTGCAGTCTCATTTACAGAGCTCACTAAGACAGGAAAACAACAGGCTGGCCAATTGATGATTAATTTTGAAGCCAGGAAACATCTGTATGCATGCATCTGGTGTGAGTTGGAGCTGGGAGCCTTAAGTAGCCAAGATGACTTTAAACCACATAACTAAGTTGTTTTAGGATGGGAGATGTGCTTCCTCTAGCTGTTTGAGCTGGTGGGACAGGGTGATAATCACCCCAATCAGCCAGGGATAGAGGGGCTCCCATGGCAAGGTAGTTTCAGTTTAGAACCAGATGGAGATGGAGGCCCCTTCCCAACAAAGAAGCCTCTGCCTCCCCTAGCTGAGCACCATCCTAAGAGCCACACAGATAAATCTGAGTATGTTCAAAGGAGAGAACCAGAATGGTGGGAGCTGTGGACAGCATTATGGGGACAGCAGAAGGAATAGGAAGGTTTAGGCAGAAATGGAGATGACTTGGGAAAATATGGTCTTGCTCTTGAAAATCTCTGTAGGCTTGTCATACATGGAAGAGAGAAGGCACGTTAGTCATCTTAGTTTAAGGACATTAAATTAACTACAAGTGAGTAGACTGCTGTGTGATAAAGGAAGAACTTCCTATCAAGGCTGAAATCAGGCTACGCTGTGGCAGAGTGAGCTCTTTCTCTGGCGGGCTCCCATGAATTTACATCAGGGATGCTTGCAAATAGACTCTTGAAAAAGAGATGAAGGACAGTCCAGGCGACTGAAGAACTTGCATGTATGTGACCCTGTCTGAGGAATAGGGAGGTGCTGAGATGAGGGTGGGTGGGCTCTACTAAGCAGCTGGATCTGGGCATGTCCCTGGGATGGATGAGGCAGGAGAGCACAGCAGGGGCGCCTGGCAGAGAGGAGGCAGGATGAGTTTCCTCGGGCTGCCAGAACAACGTGCTCCAAATTGTATGGCTTGGGAAATAGAAATGCATCATCTGAGTTTTGGAGGCCCAAATTCTGAGATGAAGTTCCTTCTGAGGCCTGTGGGGAGACTCTGCTCCGGGCCTCTCTCCTGGTGTCGGCTGGATGCTGTCTGCCTTTGGTGTTTCTTAGCTTCTAGATACATCACTCCAGTCTCTGCCTTCGTCTTCACAAGGCCTTCTCCCTGGGTGTGTCTCTGTGTTTATATTTCCCCTTCAGATGAGGCCCACCTTAATGACTGCATTCTAACTTGCTTCTGTAAAAATCCCATCTCCAAATAAAGTCACATTCCGAAGTGCTGGGGGTTAGGACTTCAACATATTTGGGGGAAACCCGGGGATACAATCAGTGGACCAGATTAGACGTTTGAGTATTTAATAAGGGAAGTAAGGTTGGGGAGATCATTTTGGGCTCCACTCCTGCTTTGCCCCATGTCTAAGCTGTTCCAGCAGGAATGAGCTGGCTTTCAGGTCGTGGGGTGCACAGAACTAACCACATCAAAGGAAGCAGGACAGTGATTTGCTGAACCTCCATCCATGAGGATAAAGGCCGCATAAACTTCTGTTTCAGAGGTCAGAACTCCTACTTGAATTAGCTTAAGAAAAAAGTAAGAGAAATTTTTGGCTCACAAAAATGAAAATTCTAAGGGTTGGTCTGATATTGGCTTTAGGCAAGAGTAGTTCTAAGATTTCAGGGCTTTCCTGTTGGGGTCAGGGCTCCATCTCTCACTATTGTGGTTCAGGTTCATCAATTTTGGGGGAGAGCTTTATGTCTTATGAAGGGATGCAGCCTGCAGGTGGCCGTCTTACAGGCTGGGAAGAAGAGCCTTGGGCAGAAACCAAGGACGAACATTTTCACAAGAGGGGTAAAAGAAATAGGAATTTATACCAAGTGGGTGGCTGAATAGGCATATTTAATAAGCTATAGGAGGATTCATTAATTTTTTATGACTGGAGAAATATGTGCATGCACAATTGAGTTTCACGTCACTTTGTAGGATCTATATTCAAAATATGGCCATGATAGGCTGGGCATGGTGGCTCACACCTGTAACCCCAACACTCCGGGAGGCTGAGGCATGTGGATGGCTTGAGGTCAGGAGCTCAAGACCAGCCTAAGCAAGAGCGAGATCCTGTTTCTACTAAAAATAGAAAAACTAGCTGGTGAGCACTTACAGTCACACCTACTCAGGAGGCTGAGGCAAGAGGGTCGCTTGAGCTCAGGAGTTTGAGGGTGCTGTGAGCCAGGATACTATGCACTCTACCCAGGGCAACAAAGTGATACTGTCTTAAAAAAAATGGTCATGACAGCATGATCAGAGGGTGACGTTTCCAGCCCTATGACATCAAAAGGTAAAGCAAAGGACACAAATTCCATCTGTGCAGCTTCCATAGACTGGCCAGAACCACTTAGTGGTTGGTGGTCTCTTATCAGGAAGGAATGCTGGTCAGCTGTAAAAGGAGGAGCAGCATTAGGTGGTTGGGTGAAATCAGTCCTGGAGCAGATTTTTTGAAAGGACAGGTTACTGCTTTTAACCGTCAGGGAAGAGAGCCGGATGGCAGGTGGGGAGGGGATATAACAAGGCGTGTCCAATCTCCTTTCCCATTACGGCCAAGATTTCAGCTTACGAACTTTCTCTGGGATCCCCGTGGCCAAAAGGGAGTCTGTTCAGTCAGGTGGGGACTTAGGATTTTATTTTTGTCTCTCACTATGAATATCCATGAAGGGGAACATTCTTGTAGGCAAACACGCATGTTACATTGGGCCCATGTTCACCTTAGGTTGGAGACTTAACATTTAAATGTATTAAAAGTAGGCTGTTTTGTGAAGGGGTGAAATGGTGGACATGGAAGCATCTGTGTGTCCACAATCAGGGGTCTCTTCTCAGAAAGGGATGCTGGCCAATTGTGTGAATCAGCGATGGAGCAAATCTTTTGAAAGGGCTGGTTTCTATTTAACTCTTAGGAAAGAAAGTGTAATTGTGGCGAGTGAGGGAGAGGGTCTCCAGACAGGTCTGACCTTCTGTCCGGTCATGGCTGGGACTCAGTTTTTAAGACTTTCCTGGGGTTGCTGTGGCCAACAGGGGATCTGTTTAGCTGGTTATTTTTCAGAGCTGATGTTAGAAGCTCAAGATTGGGCTGTGTTGTCCCACAGTTCCCACAGGAACCAGGCAGGTGAAACTCTGTCTTAAAAACAAACAAACAAACAGGCCATGAATTCAAAACTGTATTTGTGTCCCTAGATCCTAATAACTACTATCACCGGCGGAATGAGATGACCACCACTGATGACCTGGATTTTAGGCACCACAACTATAAGGAAATGCGCCAGGTAAGACCCAGATTACAAAATCTTATGCCGGAAATGTCTCAAAATGGTAACATATTCTGTGCCGATCAGCACTTAATTTTTCCCCCCTCCAGAAATTTGGATGATGTGTCGGGGACAGGGAACTGAGGGTCATTGGTTTGCTGCAGACACACTAAATGCACTAAAATCTTGTCATTTCAAGGTTTGGGGTTGGGGTGACCAGTGGAAGCCTTCCTCACTGGCAAATGACTGAAACACAATTTGAATCCAGGGTCTTACCAGTTAATACCTTAGTTCTTAAGAATCATTGTATTTTTGAGTGATGGTACTGATTTAAAGATGTGGTCATATGTGTGTGGAATTGAAGACGAAAAAGGATGTAGAATAATGCTGATAATGAAAATTGCAGGAAGCGTTCTCATAGGACCAAGAGCCACGCTCAGTGGTTTACTTACGTGAATGTATTTAACCCTCCTAACACCCCTAGGAGGGAGGGGACTGTTGATGTTCTTACTTACAGATAGGGAAACCAAGTCACTGAGTGACTGTAACTCTACCGGTATTATTTAGATTCGCAGAGTTTCAATCTTGGCTTCATATGAGAATCACCTGGAAAAATTTGTAGCACTATCTGTCGTTGTATCCAGACTCAGGCCAATGAAAGCAAAGAGCCTGGGGACCCCCATTTTGCAGACGTCTCCTGGTGACTCTGCTATCCAGCCGGGCTTCAAAACTCCTGCTCGATACCTTTATAGCATAAATACCGTTAGAAAGAAAAGGCAGTCCCACATGAGATTGTCCCTGGATTTCATCACAGCAACCCAGCAGTCCTGAGCTCTTCACAGCATTTGCATACTGGATGGGGAAAGGGGACAATTACATGTTTATTAGGACAAGCTAAAAGGCAGTCCGCATGCTAAATGCGCTGTCTATGAAATCCTGTTCCGAGTCCACCCCCAGCATGTGCTAGAAAGCCTGAGGAGGAGCTGGTGACAAGAAACCCTCAGCTGAGAATCTGAAGAGGCAGAACAGGCAGAAGTGTCCTTATGGATACGTTTACAGAACAGGGATTCACCAAGGGCAAATTAACATGGCTCAAAGGGAGGGCTCGTAGGTGCTGAGGGAAGGGACCAGCCATCCAGGGCCAATGTGGGACACGTTTCTGAGGTCAGCACAGTTAGCCCAAGCCCCAATCCCATGGGATAAACAAGCCTGAGATACTTGAGCCTCTCACATATGGCTTCCAGACACCTGTCAGCACAGACTTAGAGGTGGGATGTGCTAACGAGAGCTTCTTGCTGTCTTGCTCTTCAGAAATCAAAATGATGTGTTTGGACTTGAGGCCTGTGAGTCATCCCTGCTGCTCTACATTCTCGGGAGTTTATGTGACTCCGCTACCATTTCATTTCATACTGGTACATTAACCCTGCTTTGCTCACAGGATAACTTTTAGAGCCCAGAAAGGAGCTCGGTGCAATTAATGTCGAAAGTTGTAAACCTGAATGCATTTAAATGAGCAAAGCGCACAAAGAGAGTCTAGCTAGCTGAGATCTTTAACGAGTGGTCCTGCGTGGTGTGCTGGGGCGTTTCTCTTACAAGGAACTCTGGTGGAAAGTGCTGCATTACACTAGGTGGCTCAGACCCCTGTTAGGGCTAAGAGGAACCTTTGGATTGTCAATGCTACCCCCTCAGGTGACACTGAGGGACACCTCTGAGGTCCCGCAGCTCAGCAGCACTTAACTGGAAACTGCCCAAGGGAGCATCCATCACTCCTGAAGAGTGTTCAAGCCAGGAATGATTTGCCATTTGGATTCCTGGCCCTACAGATGGGAAGGAAGACAGCATTTTTAGCAATTTCTCCATATGGAGTCTGCTAGATTACTGTAGAAATCTTTCTACCTAGGAAAAATGGTTCTTTTTCCTACCATTGAAAGAGGCATTTATAACCAACAAAGAAACAGGAGCAGGAAGCAAGAAGAGAAAATGGAAAACAGTGTTGCCTTGTGGGAAGAAAGTGATGAGAACCCGGGGGACCCTGGGAGCACGGCCTCGTAAGGCGCTATTCCAGGCAGAGTGAGGCGGGGAGGGAGGATGAGAGGAAGGAGGAAGGCCCGACAGTGACACTGTGAGGGAGGGAAAGAGAATTGTTCCAAGAGAAGAGTCCTGGGACCCCACCAGGATGCACAGTTTATTACCATCTCAGAGTTGGGCAAACAGAATCTTCAAGAGGCCGTGAGTCTTGCACACCCTGGGCCTCTCCTTTACTTAGCTCCTAGGGAACCTCTTTTAAATGCTTTTTGTTCTTAACACTTCTCTCCCCAGTATATTAAATACTAAGAATAGGATTTTTCCAAAATAGAGCAAGCATTAGAGGACCACAAAGCATTGTAATACCTAAGATTTTTTAGCCCTAATTTTCACTCCGTGCTCCAAGGTCATGGTGAAAATTCTATTCCTTACTTGTCCTTTATTCATCAACATTAACCACAAAGACCCAAACTCCTAAAAACCAGCTTTGGCTCTTTTCAGGCATAATTGCATGTATGTACAAGAAAAGGCTGTATTTAAGTGGAGACCTTCATTTCTGGAGATGTTCATGCTACTCTTCTGGGTGGAGCAGTGTGGATCACCACCTATGTCCCTGATGGTCCTCGAGGCCACTGGAGAAATGCTTTCTGGTCTTCCAGTGGGTCACTTGAGACTTGTAAGGAAACTTTATAGAGAAGAATGTTCTTCAAATGACCATTTTTCACATGGGAAAGATGCTTGTGATACCACAACATGATGGCACGTGGTTCATTTATTAACTGCCACTGTGGTGTTGGTGGGAGAGTGTGGCTGTGGCCAGTGACTGTTGAGAAGGGAGACTACTAGAAGGACCCTGATGGCTCATGGCCATGGCACTTCCCATGTGCGAGGCTGAGTGTGTACCCACAGGGAAGGTGAGACTTGCCTTCTTCCGCTGTCAGGGTCATGATTTGGGGTACTGGCCACACATTTCTCCTGCAGCTAATTGAAAGGCCTATGGGGGCTACCACTAAAGGACAGTCAGGCCAGTTCAGATGTGGCATTCAGGCCTGCCCAGCTCACTGTCCATAGAAGTGGTCATTGATCTGAGCGCAAGACAGCAGGTCGCATGCTGATCAGGTTGTGCTGAGGTTGATGCTGTTGGCTGAGAGCAACTGTGCGCCAGCAGGGACGAGCACACGGCTTCAGCAGAGATGGCACCTGTGCTGTGGCCATCCTTCACAGTGGTCACAGAGCAGTAGAGAAAATGAGCTGCAGAGACGTGTCAGTTCTCATTGTCTCAGTGTACCTGTGGACAGATGGGGGGAGGGAAGAGCCCTGGCTCCACCTGCTGCCAGCTGGGTGACCCAAGGCAAATCACTCAGCATCTCCCTGAGCCTCAGCCTCCATGTCGGTAGTGTGGGGCTGGCCACCTGCCTCATCTACTTCAACTGGTCATGATGTTGACAGTCAGAAGAGGAACAAGGTCTTCTTACTGCTCTTGTTCACATCATCAGTGACATTGTTACTGTGTCTTTTGTTAAAAACGTGGTGCCACTTGTATTGGGGTGCCATGCCACCCTTCCAGTATTTGTGGTCAAGGCCATAGAAGCAACATTTCCCTTGCATGTTCTTTCTCCATTTATGGTTGGCTTCTGCTTTGGCCTTTTGTGATGTGAACCAGAGTCACAGCCAGCTTTCTCTCACCTAAATATTGTGACACTGAGTGAGTTATAAAGGGAAGCACATTTGCCCCCAGAAGTGAGAGAATTAGACCCTGAATTCCCAGCCAAGTCCTGCCATCACCCCTCATAGGCACATCATAACAGCCAAGCAATAACTCTTTCCGCTGTTTAGAAATGTCCCTCGATGCTCCATAAACCCACTCTGCCCAGTCATTACAGAGCATTATGTTATGAAAGGCAAATGACACTCACAGCAACACAATTCTACTGAATCATAAATTGTCCATAATAACAACTGTCCACTTCTAATAGATTTTAACCCACCATAAAATTTGCAACAGATTTGTTTACAAGGACATTTTATGGATGATTCATTAGATCAAGGTTTTTTATGAAGCTTGTTAGCACACTTTCAAGTCCACACTGTCCCTGTGGGCCAAGCCCTTCCTCGTCTCTCCACCTGCTCGTCATTCAAAGGCTGGAATCCTCCCTGGTAGGCACCTACCCACTGGCCACCCTGCTGGAATGTCCTCGCTGTCTACTAATGCGGCACCCGAGCTTCCCTCCTAGACGTTAACGCACTGTCATGAAATTTTCCCAGAAACATTCCAACCCCCACCATGAGCCTGGTGCAGCCTCTTCAATAAACAGCGAGTGAATAAACAGATCTTTTTTCACTTGGGGGTTGCTAAACAAATCTAACCCAGCAAATCAAAGCGACTTTGCAGCCAACTCACAGGTACTTGTTCAGTGATGTGAGGCGGGTCAGCCTCTGGGGAGGGAGCCTCACTGGTCCTGCTCCCCGGGGTGGCTTGTTCTCCTATGACAAGCAGGGCCCTCATCACTTCATCTGGCATCTTGTCTCCTACTCACAGACTAAAGCTGTCAGTCTGACTTTAAAAACAAAATTCAGAACATAGTATTGATTTCACTTCCTTACTGAAACCTGCTTTTCCTGCCATTTAACCCCATTATTCTGGTTGTCATGGCAACCCTGTGCTCTCCCGACTTTGCACCAGTGAATTGGGTCCTTGCTGCCTCCTGTCCAGGGCTGCCCAGTGAGGTCCAGGAGGGCAGGGGCAGCATCTGATTCTCTGACCTGACAAGGTAGGTGCTCATTAAATTATGGAGAAAGGTAATATTCAGTAAGAAGTACTTACTGGGTCAGGGATGGAAATATAAAAGGCATAGTCTGTGCCCTCAGGGATCTGAAGTCTAGTGAGGTGCAGTAAGAAAACAGGAAATCGCAGTGAAAAAGTAATGAACACAACAAAGAGAAGTGATACTCACTGCCAGGAAGGTAATATCACAACAAGGAAGGTTAACCTTGACCAAGGAAAGTGATAACCTCAACCAGGGAGGCGAAACCACAACCACAGGAAAGGTCTTAGTCCCTGTGGCCTGTGATAACAAAAATGCTATAAACTAGGTGGCTTATAAAACAACAGAAATTCAATGCTCACAGTTCTAGAGGCTGTGAAGTTCAATGTCAAGGCACCAGAAAATTCAGTGTCTGGTGAGGGCTCAACCTAGTTCACAGATGGCATCTCTTTGCTGCATCCTTGCGTGGCAGAGGGGCAAGCATACTCCATTGGGCTTCTTCTCTGACAGCACAAATCCCATTGATGAGGATTCTGCCCTCATGACCTAATCACCCCCTAAAGGCTCCACCTTTTAATATTATTGCGTTGGTGATTATGTTTCAACGTATGAACTTTGGGGACACACACGTGCAGACCACAGCAGGAAGCAGTAAATACAGGGCTGGTGTGGGAGGGGGGCAATGGCCAGGAGCTTCTTTCTAGAGGAGACAAGAATAGAACAGGTGCAGGAAGCAAGGGTAGGGATTCTCCTGGGGACAGGATACAAGGGAAGCATTCTGGGCCGAGGGAGGTGCCACTATCTGGGATGTGAGGAGGGTGGGGCGCTTGGGGGCTGTGGAGCCAAGTCTCAGGTAGCTGTCTTCTTGGGAGCTCTGCCCCTTTTGTGGGGAGCCACTGTGGCTAGAACCTTCAACTCACTTTCCATTGCAGCTGATGAAGGTTGTGAATGAAATGTGCCCCAATATCACCAGAATTTACAACATTGGCAAAAGCCACCAGGGCCTGAAGCTATACGCTGTGGAGATCTCCGACCGGCCTGGAGACCATGAAGTCGGTGAGTAGGGCTCCTCTGTGAGGCTCAGTCCCTTCCTCTTTGGTGCCTTCATCAATGGGCAGGAGGACAGTAACCCTGTGAGAACCTTCATGGAACAGGGCATCAGCTGTCCTTGCAATGACACTCTCACTGGACAGATTCTGTACATGCTGATGTCTGATCTCACAACAAGGGGCGTAGAATTATCTAAACTGGAAGCACCCCCCTTTTCTCCATATGGATCAGATTTAATCCTGTTTCTCACCTCTGAGACCAATCATGATAACCAGAGAAGAAAGTGGCTGGGACAGTCAAGACAGAATTTTCTCCTCCTCTAATACATCGTGATTAGTGACGGCTCAAATTGGCAATGTTTCCCTCCCTTTTAAAAAAAAGTTTCAATTTTATTTTTAAATATTTTTCTTGTTTTCAGCCATTTCTTATCCAATTGTTCCCAGTCTGTATTCCTGTAGGTCAGGTGGGCTTCTCTGTCTTTGTGTGTGTGTTTCATTTTGTTTTCATTTTTCCAGTAAATTGAGGAGGTATTTAGAAATTTGCTGGGCTTTAGATGCCAGGATTTGTCTGATTCATTCAACTTTAACATTCATCAATATCTCAGGAGTTCCCCTCTGGAGTTTTCTTTAAATGGCAAAATCTTTATCTGCTAGTGAAACTGCATTTGCCCAAAGCAGCAGCTTTGCTAGTGAGGGAAGTAGATGGGCTGTGAGCCTGTGCCCATGACTGACAAACCTGTTTGGGCTGCTGTAACAAAATACCTGAGGTTGGGTAATTTATAAACAGCAGAAATTTATCGCTCACGGTGCTGGAGGCTGGGCAACCTGAGACCAAGGTGCCAGCAGACCCAGCGTCTTGTCTTGTGACTGTTCTTCTTGGGGGCATTTTCTTGCTTTCTTGTCACATGGCAGAAGGGGAAAGGGCCTCACTAGTTCCCTCGAGCCCTCTCATAAGGAAAATGGTCACAATGGGTCCTAGGTTCCAACATGAATTTGGGGGAACACATACATTAAATCCTAGCACCCCAACATTTCAAAAGCTGATCTTTAAGAGAGAAAAAACTCCAGGACAGCCCCCTCTCCAAAATGGTGTCACTGCTGATTAGCCCTAATGGATTGTTTTCTGCTTAACACAGGTAAATTCATTCATCTTATGTCTTTATAAAACTTAATAGAAAGTTCATTTAAGAAAAATAATTGGTTCTCAAAAGGTAAAAATAATTGCTATGGCCTATGCTCAACTTGTAAATGTTAAATCCTAATTACCAGGTTATTTTATATGTTCTTGATAAATAAGAACGAACATGATTACTCTGTGACTGGTATCATGCACGGTTTTTCTCATATACCTGACTATTTGGGAATAAGGAAATTGTCCTGATATAATTTTAGAGGTTTATGTGAGAGAACAAATAGGGCTAAAATTGTAAGTTTATATTATTCAGAGATTTTTTTCCCCCTAACACAATGTGATAAGCACCTTTTAGCTGTGAGCATTTCAGCATGACCTGTGTTTCCCTCCATCCCTGAGTGCAGGTGAACCCGAGTTCCACTACATCGCAGGGGCCCATGGCAACGAGGTGCTGGGCCGGGAGCTGCTGCTGCTGCTGCTACAGTTCCTATGCCAGGAGTACCTGGCCCGGAACCCGCGCATCGTCCGCCTGGTGGAGGAGACCCGGATTCACATCCTCCCCTCCCTCAACCCTGATGGCTATGAGAAGGCCTGGGAAGGGGTAATGGCCTTGGATCCCCTCCCCCAATGCCAGCAGCAAATCCCAGCTCCAGAGTATGCTCAACCATGAGTTTCTATGAAATTACACCTTGCAAACTTTGTGTTTGAGACAGGGAAGCTCACAGAGCTACCCTAAGGGGTAGATATGCCAACAAACTGGAGAAAGTGAACAGGAATATCAATATTGCTATATATACAATGATAACACCTTATGTTGACTGAGCACTTAATGACGGCACGTGTCAACCTTGGTTGTTACCTTTAATCATCTCATCAGTCCTCTGAGGAGAGTGTTTTTTGTTATTGTGATATATTGTTTATATCTCATGTCCTAATTATGATGTAGAATATAGGTTATTAAGTATGCATAGAATATCATATAGAGAGAATTATGTATATAGAGTATGGTTAGTATTATATTGTGTCGTGTATCCGGAATGATATATAATAACATCTGGGAATAAGACTGAAAACTAGAGGGAACTGGAAAACTTTCTTCTAAGTCGGTGGTTCTCAACCTGTGGGCCGTGACCCACAGAACTGTATAAAAGGGCTGCAGCATTAGGATGGTTGAGAACCACTGTTGTAAGTGAAACATCACAAGAATGGAGAAATAAACACATGTACTCAATACCAAATTGGAAGTAATGATCAATGCTTAAGTGCACGTATGGAAGTAAATCTCAATGAAAATCAGATGGGGGAGGGCAGAGGAAGGGACGGGTAAATTTACACCTATTGAGTACAGTACACACTATCTGGAGAAAGGGTACACTTCCAACTTTGACTCAATCTGTACAGAACCAAAGTATGCAAACAAAACATGTGTACCCCCTAATTAAACCAAGAAAGAAACATAATGGTACCTATCAAATGCAAGTTAATGATACAGACTTTTGGTTCTCTTTACTGGTGCACATGTGATACAGACTTTTGGTTGTGTTTATTGGTACATAGTTGGTTAGAGATTTGCACAGTTAAATAGTGAGCCAGAATGATGGGCAAGGCAGTAAAGATGCATTGCCGTGGCTGTTGATACTGCAAAGATGGATTCACCACTACCCAGAGGTAAACCAATCAGTGTAGAAGAGAGGGGGAAGAGGGGAAGATGGGACCTAATACTCTTTGAGCACTTCCACGTGGCAGGAGTGGTTCTCTGCATTCCCTCCTGTATTACCCATCACTCAGCAAATATTAATAGAAGGCTTTTCAACATTCTACGTTGGGTGCCATCTTTGCATCAAAGGGCATCCAGACGCTCCGAGACGTGCCCCGAGGGGAGGTGAACACGAGGCATCTAGTACGGCAGGTAGGTTGTCCTGCAGTCTGTGGGTTCTTCACATTCTAATTTGTCCTCAGGGCTCGGAGCTGGGGGGCTGGTCCCTGGGACGCTGGACCCATGATGGGATCGACATCAACAACAACTTTCCCGATTTAAACACGCTGCTCTGGGAGGCAGAGGACCGACAGAATGGCTCAAGGAAAGTTCCCAATCACTATATTGCAATCCCGGAGTGGTTTCTGTCGGAAAATGCCACGGTGAGTAAAAAGACCCACTCATTTGTAAAGCAGCTGGAAGGCCAGGCTTAACCCCCACTGGTATTTACAAAGGATGTGACATTTAACAAGGAGACAAAACCATTTTTTTTCTTTCATGTTTTCTCCAAAAGCAGGGAAATGTGTTAGATAATAACTACCTTTTAAATTCATATTTGCAGAGATTTTCCATAGAAAGGAAATCATTTAATTGTGTTTTTTAACTACCATACAATGTTTCAAAACCCAAACAGCCTCTCCTGAAGTGCGCATGTTCATTACTAACGTTGTTATTCTTGTCATTATCAGTTATACTACCATGAAATTATCCTTTCCCTTCGATGATGGCTTCATATATTTTATTTATTTTTTTATTTTCTGAGATAGAGTCTCACATTTTCCCCCTCGGTAGAGTGCTGTGGCATCATAGCTCACAGCAACCTCAAACTCTAGGGCTCAAGCAATCCTCTTGTCTCAGTCCCCCGAGAAGCTGGGACTACAGGCGCCTGCTACAATGTCTGGCTATTTTTTTTTTTAAAGATACCAGGTCTTCCTCTTGCTCCGGTTAGTCTTAAACTCCTGAGCTCAGGCAACTCACGCACGTTGGCTTCCCAGAGTGCCAGGATTACAGGCATAAGTCACCGTGCCTCACTATTTTTATTTTACTAAGTCCCTACAGAAATACTATGTATTGTGTTTCTTTGGGAAGAAAAGTGAAATTGGATGACAAGTTTTTACTCTAAATTTTTTAGGTCTTATTTCACAAAGACCGTGTTGTAGAAGAATTAATTGTCACAGAATTTCCCATGCCTTTTAGTGCCTTCTCTGCCTATGGTAGTTGGACTCCTTACCCTTATTCTTGGATTGTACTTGTGCTTCTACAGGTTTGCCTTGATAGGTATATAAGTTAGAGTTAGGTTCAGCTACAGCAATAGAAAAGTCAAAATAACAGTGGCTTAGCAAAGTAGAATTTTCTTTGTTTTGTCACGTAAGAGCCCCCTGGAGACAGATGGCTCGGGGTCAATGAAATAGAAACCCCACAACCATCAGGAGATCAGAATTTATCCATCTTTCTGTCTCAACCTTGTTAACATGTGACGTTCACCCTCAAGGTTGTAACCCAAGGTGGCAGTTGGGGTGCTCTAGCTGTCATGTCTGTGAAGGAAAAGAGGGAAAAAAACTGAGAGGTCCTCCTCTGAGTTCATTTTCCTATAAGAGGCATTCTTAGAATTCCCACACAATAGTTCCATAAAAATGTCACTGGCCAGATTCATCTGCACATGGTGTCACCCACTGCAGGAAGGTGGGGAGTGCTGTATTGCCTAAGCACGTCGAAAGCTTGGAAACCACTGGACTCTTCTGCTGAGGCATCCCGGGGGTTGGATCCAGGGTAGAAGCTCTCTTGCTGTGCCTTCAAGTTGCAACCTCCAGATCAGCCCATGGGGCACCACTTACTGGAGAGGGCAGAGGTCTCAGTGACTCACAGGACAGAGTCATGCAGGCCCTCAAGAAGCCGGCAGTCCGTGATGGGGAAAGACAATGGCACTGCCACGTGGCTTAGTTAGGACGCCCTGGTGCTTATGGCACGGGGAGGGTGCTTGAGTCTTCTTTCCGAATCCTTTCTCATGTTTCCTAACTGCAACCCACAGAATCCCTGCTTTGTTTAGTTTTGTTTGTTTTGTTTTTTCTAACTAAAGTCCTAATGACACCTGGCAAAGTAGAGATTTCAAGTGATATTATAATCTGGGAATGCTCAAACCACAACTGGAATTTGGTTGCCAGCTTTTGTATCCCTGAGTCTATAAGGGATAAATAATTACTTCAGCACAGTCAGATAAAGTCCCTGGATCTCAGTCTTTGCTTTCAGACTAGAATTTAGTATTTCGGGTTTCTTATTCTCTGAAATTATAGGGAGAATTACACAAGTTACCATCCCCAACACCTTTTCTTAGTTATGGAAGAAAGTGGGAAGACTGTGATTGGAGAGTTAGAGAAGAAATCAGTGAAATGGAAGAAAACAAAGAAACAGTAAGAAGCAACTTGTCTACTGAAAGAATCATTTGATAAAATTTAACAATAAAATCTCATAGTAGAACTTTAGTATATAGCTTTCCACACAAGGAAGGCTGTTTTAGGCAAGATACAAGCAGCATTAATCATAAACTAATAATGAGTTCAATTGTATGGAAATGGGAAAGTCTGTTCATCAAGAGACTTAAAAAACTAAGACGAGCTAAAACACTAGAAGTTATTTGCAAATTATATAACTAAGAAAATTAGAATTTCTAAATACGCAAAGAGTAACAAATGAGAAAAATATAAACAACTCAGTAGAAAAATGGACAAAAGATATGAAGAGGCAATTCTTGGAGAAGGAAACAGGGGATTAATAAACATGAGAGGATGTTCTCTCTCACTAGTACTAAGGAATGCAGAGAACGTCTTATACCCATTGTTTGACAAAATTAAGAAGCATGACAATACCCCAGGTGCTGGAGGGGATGGAGGACAATGGATCTTGTACACGTTGTGGGTGAATGTAAATTAGCATGAGGACTTTGGAAAATAATTTGGTTACCTCGCAAAGAGGAATAATTTACACTATGGCTCTGCAGTTCCTCTTCCTGCAAGATAAATTGAAGCATATGTAGCAGAAGACAGTACAAGAAAATTCTAAGTAACACTGTAGCAAAAGATTGATAATTATCTAATGCCCATCACTGTAAGAATAGATAAGTTAGATCTTCATATTGAAGTGGAAAGGCCTGAGCAATCTTTATTCAACAACGGGCATGAGACTTAGAAACATAAAATTGAGTGGGGGGAAAACCCCACAAATTGCAGATGACAGCCATCAATATGGTTTTTCCCACCTCCGCCTTAGGATCAAGAGCAAGTAAAACTACTTGATATATTTTTAGGTTTTTTAGGCACACATATATGGATAAAACCAAAGAGAAATTGTATAAATACATAATTTAGGATACAGAGGTTACCTCTGAGTGGGAAGCAGGAGGGTGGGATGGGGGAGTCACAGAGGTACGCGGAGGCTTTCCTGAGACCTGGTTGGGTTTGTAGGTGTTTACGGTATTTGCAGTATGTACAGGAAAGGACCAAGCACAGACCAACGATGTAACAAACTAAGTTCCATGATTAACTTATAAGTCCCACACATCTACCTCTGCTGGGTTTGGGGTGATCCAGAGTCCCTGATATGTTTAAAACACAGAAACAAAACTTAATGAGTCCCATCAAATCCATTTCATCCCTTACTCATTTTCCTATACTGCACAGTTAAATGATTTCCAGAGTTATTTCTTTGTCATTATCAGTTTTATCTTTCTGAAATTATCTTCATGGGGATTAGTAATTTACAGTAGATATTTGATTCATGGCTCAGTATTTGACCATAGAAAACTTTACAATTTTAGCTTTTAACACAGTTTTCTGTTTTTCTTTTAACTTTTTATCACACAAAAATGTCGAACATGCAAAATTAGAGAGAAAGCCATACAAGATCCCCGTGGACCCATCTCAGCTTTGACGTTTATCAATTCACATTTCATCTGCTCCTCTATCCACTTTCTCCTCCTCCCCAGAGGAAACCAGTCCCAGGCATTGTGTCATTTCATTTGTAAATATCTCCAGTAGGTATCTCTAAACAATCAGAATGTTCTTTTAAAACCATAAAGTATTACCATTATTATATCAAAATATAATGTTCACGTTTCCCTATTACCATTCCACACCCTCGGGGATCACGTCACAGGATCCAAATAAAGCACATTCATTCTCATTGGCCTATAAGCCTTTTTAAGTTTCCTTTAAGTTTTCCCAGGATGGATTTTGAAATTCTAAATTTTCCTAAGATTACTGCAAAAAAATGACAGCTTTTTCTTTTTTATCTTTATTTATTTATTTATTTATTTATTTATTGAGACAGAGTCTTAAGCTATTACCCTGGGTAGCAACCTCAAACTTGTAGGCTCAAGCTGTCCTCCTGCCTCAGTTTTTTCTATTTTTAGTAGAGACAGGGTCTTGCTTTTGCTCAGGCCCGTCTTGAACTCATATGCTCAAGCTATCCACCCTCCTTGGCCTCCCAGAGTGCTAAGATTATAGGTGTGAGACAGCTTTTTCAAATACGTCCCTATGTTAAAAGCTAAGGAAAGAAAGAAGTTTCCTTTCTACTTTATTTGTCAATTTTGAACATTCGCAGGTGGCCATGGAGACCAGAGCCGTCATCGCCTGGATGGAAAAGATCCCCTTTGTGCTGGGCGGCAACCTGCAGGGGGGCGAGCTGGTGGTGGCCTACCCCTACGACATGGTGCGCTCTCCGTGGAAGACCCAGGAGCACACCCCCACGCCCGACGACCACGTGTTCCGCTGGCTGGCCTACTCCTATGCCTCCACACACCGCCTCATGACTGATGCCCGCAGGAGGGTGTGCCACACGGAGGACTTCCAGAAGGAGGAGGGCACCGTCAACGGGGCGTCCTGGCACACCGTCGCGGGAAGTAAGCATCACTGGACCAATGCTAGTGGTCTGCAGGGACAGGGCAACCTTGCAGGGGTATCTTCCCAGGGTGTACCACTGTCACCCATGTTATTGCTAATGGGTGGGTGTCATAGTAGTCAAGCATTTCTGAGGTGCCAGCCTTTGACCGAGCATTCACACAAGCTTTCCGGTAACCCCTGCCACAGTCTATAGGGACTGCAGCTGCCTCCTTGATTCATAAATGACACAAGCAGAGTTGGCATCTGTGTGACTCTGTGGGCTGCTCTTAACTACTGAGCTGCTCAGATTCCACAGGGCCAGGGGTGGGTACAGCTAGACTTAGTGCCAATACTGGATCAAACTGAACAAGCCAGAGGGCATGCTGGTGCTGGCGTAGAAGCCTGGGCTTCTCACCCAGAACCCTTCTTATCTGGGGGGGACGTCCATGTTGTAAACTCATAGAGGGGGCTGGGCATCGATCCCAAGCTTCAGTGTGAAGTGACTCCAAGCCTCGGGGGTGTTCTGAGATCCAACATGTGGTGAAGACCGTTTCCTATATATCTGCTGTCCACTGGTGGTCCGTGGGCTAGATCCCCACAGCACACCCACAGCAGGTGGTGAGAGCCATCGGTGGGGGCTGTGTGAGGTGTTGTTCCTGGATACCACGTGGGACTGGAGAGGCTTCTAGTAGAGACTTCAGGGATTCCCTTAGAGGAGCTTGAGGACCCCATGGTCCATGTGTCAGGATAAGCACTTTGTTCCCAGCCCAGGACTCCTGAACCACGAGAGCTGAGGACCTCCCATTCCCTAAGGTATTGGGATACCTCTGCACTGGATTGCAACACCCTAGACCTGATGTTCATTGCTTATTTTCTTCACTTTGTGAGGGTTGATCAAGCCAAAGATGAATTTGAAAAATATTCCATGTCAGATATACCTGGGTTTAAATCCCAGTCTATCATTTTGTTGCTGTGTGACTCTGGGAAAGTTACTTTACCTCTCTGAACCCTCATACTTTCTCTTTGTAAAATAGGCCTGCTGCTGCTGCTGCTGCTGTGAGGTCCACATCAGTGCAGGGTATGGATGTGCTCAGCATCCATCTCACCAGAAACACTCAGTTACGACGAGTTCCTATCTCCTGCCAGCTCCTTCCTTCTTTCCGTAGTCTGACGGCAATGACACCTGTTTTATGACCATATCTTTATTCTCTGTTTCACTACACTAATTAGTTTCAAATTATTTTATTTTGCAACTTTTCAAGTATGTTTCTGACCTTAGGAAAAGTAAAAAAAAAAGAGTAGAAATATTTCTTTCCTGTGGGCATTTTACAACACGTACAGAAAGCTCACTGAATTTTCTTGGTCAGACTACACGGAGGCATTTTATTTGTTCCCACCATGGTTTTACATTTTATGAAATAATAAAAAATGCAAATCTCTATCAAGAACATTTCCTGATGGCAAAAAAGCATTCTTGGTTTTCAATTTTAGACCTAAAAACCTACCTACAAAAATCTTTAAGTACAGTATCTGTTTATTTTTCACGGCTGCTGTGACTGAATCGGGTCTAGACACAGCTAGGTTCCCAGTAGGGTCACCAGTAACATTTTGAGAACTTGGCTGGTGCATAAGCATATTGACAACATTTGAGTTTGTTTTTTCCTATCAATTATATTTTCCATTATTTCAGGGACTTTGTGGCAGAGCCATGTGGTAGCTAGAGCCTTTTTAATCATTCTTCTTCCTGGCAGTGTGATGAAGTCTACAGATTCATTTCTTTGTAGATTAATGAAATGTGATTTCTCATTTCCTTCCCTCCCCCTGCATCTGCACCTCTCTTGCAATTCTTTCTCACCAGTGAGCAGGGCGCTGCCAGGCATCACGGAAGGGGGAGTGGGCTGGGAAGAGCAAGGGGCGCTGGATTTCAAAAGGCACATCGTTTACAGTGGGTGCACTCTCCTGTCCTCAGAGAGGCAGGTGTGTGGTGGCTTCAGGCACACAGGGCTGTAAGGAACATGGCTCTGTGTCCCATGTTGGAGCTGTGACAAGTCTAATCAGAGCGAGAGCACAGAGGAGCATCCCACCATCCCCTGCAAGGATAAAAGGCTGGTAAAGAGCTGCCTGGGGACATCACAGCCCCCTGTCCACGTGCCTCAGACAGGAAGGACCGTTGGGCCTCTGAAGCCATTCTCTGGCCAAGGCAACACTGTCTGGACAGCAAGGCCCAAGCTTCCCACAGCTCTGCTGGTTCCTCGTCACTGTGCCAGTTCTTCTAGAGCTTCTGGTGCTTTAAAGACACTCATTGCAGAATGGCAGGCTCGCTCCAGAATTTTAAAATATCACATTTATTTCAGGACTAACAAGGCCTCCAAGGGTGGGGATCGTGATAATTTTATGTGCAGAGAGGAGTCCAGCCCTCTCAGGAAGTGGTGGCTGTGTTGTCCCCTGGCCTCTCATGCTCTCTGTAATTCCCCCTTGCGGGGTGAACTAACCTTCCTCAACCAGACCAGGCCCTGTGCAAAGGATCCCCCCACATCGGCACCACTCGCTCCTTCCACTCCCCTGCACCTGCCGTTCCTCATTTTCTCTCGGAGGAGCTCCGAGTCCTGTTGTGATGACTCGTGGGTGGTTCCAGTCTGGAATCTGGGAGACTGGTCGTATCTTTGGTATCACTTTGCCTCTGACTTCAAGGATTCAACAGGAGATTAATACAGAGTTGCTTTCGAGAGCCCCAAAGCCATGATTTTGAAGCAGACATTTGTATAGGGCATTGCAGGGGCAGATCCCTGTGGTGAGATAGAAGAGAGGTGGAGGAAAGGGTGTGCGAGGGGCCCAACCCCCACTTTCTGCAACCCTGACCTTCAGAGTCCGGGAGGGCTGGTTAGAGGCGCCTCCTAGACCCTCACGCAGAACTTAGCTTGCTAATCATCGTGTTCAAAAACAAAAATGTTGGGACAAAAGCCACCAGAACTCACTGCCATCTGACTCCCCTTTGTAATTTTCACACGTACTGGGCAGTGCAGCAGGTGTGATGGTGGCGCCTGGAGCCTGTGAATGTTGCCTTATTTTGAATGGTTCTTTTCAGATGTGATTATGTTAAAGGGTTTCCAGGTGGGGTTACCCTGGGAAACCTGGCTGGATCCTAAAATCAATGGGCAGAGTCCCTGTAAGGAACAGAAGAGCAGACACAGAAGCAGAGGAGGAAACCGGGTGCAGACGGAGGCAGAGGAATGACCCGGGCCCCCAAAGCTGGAAGCGGCAAGGGAGGATTCTCCCCTGAGGATTTGGGGGGAGCTCAGGCACCTTGATTCCAGACTTTCTGCCTCTAGAACTGGAGAGAATACGTTTCGTTGTTTTAAGCCGCCCAGTCTGTGGTGATTTGTAATAGAGGCCCTGGGAAATGAATACAGAGCCCAGCTACACGAGGGCGGTGCTTCCGATCCTGCTGTGGTCACAGCGGGTAGAGGCTCCGTCTGCGCCCGGGCTTCCTGGGTGAGGGGGTTTGCCCTGACGTTCCCACCCAGCAAGGCTGTTTGCAGATAAGAGCCAGGACTTGTGACATAGATCTGGCCTCAAGCCCCAACACCGGCCCTTTCCAGACTCTGGTACTGGATGCCATTCTCCCCATTCCCCTCCGTAGCATTGTGCCCTGCTATGATATGTGGGTCACTATGAAAGTTTTGAGACAGACTGTGTTAGGAGCCATTATTTCACTTCTAAGAAACACTGTCCACAGCGTCCTTTCAACTCCATCAGCTTATCAGTGTTTCTGGGAGAGCTTCACTTGTTTCCACCTGCATGGATATAATGTATCTTGGTGTTTGTGTATCTTAAAACTTTCATAATGACCCACATGTCTACCTCTGCTGGGTTTAGGGTGAAGATTAAGTGACCTAATGCATGCAGATGATTAAGATAGATCTGCCTTAGGTAAGGCCCTCAACCAAGTAGGCGTAGCTATTTCAATGAATCAGAGAAAAAGCTGTTCCAGTGCTATAGTGAGACAACATAACTAAAGAGATAAATTTAATTAAACTCTTAAAATCTATAGTGGTGATTAATGGTGTTACTCTAAAAATGGTGTGTCAAACTTAGTTTAATAAAGTAGATTTTTTATCTAAAAAGCACTTATCTGAGTCTTTCTTTTGTCAAAGATGTCCTTGTACGGGTCTGTCCTGGCCATAAGCTGTTCAGGCTGCACCCTCTCTCTCCATTTTCTCTAACCTACCCACATTTGCCCAAATGCAGATTTTTGGGTATAGTAGATATTTGTCATCTTCCTGATCAATGAAGTCTTCTGCATGTTTTTAAACGTTCTTGCTGCCCCGTCCCCTCCCCAAGCCAGGTTGAGCACTGCTCTGTTAAAACGTCCTGTTGGTTTGGCAGGTCTGAATGATTTCAGCTACCTTCACACAAACTGCTTCGAGCTGTCCATCTATGTGGGCTGTGACAAGTACCCGCACGAGAGCCAGCTGCCCGAGGAATGGGAGAACAATCGAGAATCTTTGATCGTGTTCATGGAGCAGGTATGGCATTGGCACGTGGCTGTGATGAGAGAGCTAAGAATGAGGCCGGGCAGGTGGCTGAAAGCCTGGGATGGAATCAGCGCTGTAGATGGGCCATCCTGGGCCCCAGCATTGTGAGCAGCCAAAGTCTGTTCTCACTTGCTTAGACACCAAGGAAGTGAGCTCTGGACCCATGGCGGTCGCTCCCACTGGCTCGGGGAGTGGGACTAGTCGCGGGCCCTTGGTGCTTGTTTGTGGGAGCAGGTTGCAGGCCGTGTGTGTTCGAGCCAGCACGAACAGGCCCTTCTTGGTCTGCTTGGGTTGCCGTCACTAAATTCCAAGACAGGGGGCTTGAATGGCAAATGTTTATTCTCTCATAGTTCTAGATGCTGGAAGTCCAAGATCAAGGTACTAGCAGAGTCGGTGTCCTCTGAAGCCTCCTGCCTTGTAGACGGCTGTCTCCTCGATCTCTACCTAGGCTCCCCTCACATCTCTGAGTGTGTCCACATTTCCTCTTCTTATAAGGACTCCTGTCATATTGACTCCTGCCCCAACAGCCTCATTCTAACTTCATTACCCCTTTAAAGGTCCTGTCTGCATATAGTCAGATTCGGAGATATTGGGATTAAGGCTTCAGCATATGAATTTGGGGGTATACAATTTAACCCCCAAACCTCGCAGGCCTTCAGAGTCACTGTTGTAGGTGGCAGGAGTGAGTTAGCCAGGAGCAGGTGTAACAAATACCTGCTGACATTCTGCTGTTCAGCTGGGAAGGCCCCTGCCATCTTCATTAGGGACCCAGGCCACCCTCCCTGTCCCATGTTCCCGAGGACGGGCCCATCTAGTGGCATTAGTGAGTTAACCTGTTCTAGTTTAGTGCTACAAGTAACTGAATACTATACTTGCCCCCCTAAGGAACAGGCTAACTGGACACCAAAGGTACAAACAACAGGAAAAAAAAAATGTTGAGCCTCAGGGCTCCTGCCATTTGTATTATAATGGACATATGACTGAGTCAGCCCTCCCACCATCCATGGGGAAGTGACACTCTGAGGCTACACAGAGGGTGCCCTTCTCCCCAGCGTTATCAGACATGTGCGAGAAGGTGCACTCAGCTGAGGGCTTGGCTGCCAGCGTGCTGGGCCCTGTGGCTGCACCTCTGCACAGGCGGCAGAGTTTGACACCAGGGTGGAGCATCCGACTCTGCCCCTTGGGGTCCCAGGAGGCTCAGTGCAGCCCCCCAGTGAGCTTCCCTGGCACAGAAGGCATAGAGGGGTGTGGGCCTCTTCTCTCTTAGGGAAATGGCTCACTCAAAGAGTTTCTGTCCCTGGAATTTCAAAAGGCTCTTTTTCTTTTGCCTATGTGTCACAAGAGATGGCGCTGACTACCGCAACCTGGTCATTCCTAAGTAGCGATATGGTTTAGCCAAAGAGTGTCCTATGGATAAAATGGCCAGGCATAGTAATATGTGTAAAGAAAGCCACTGGGAAGGATGGCATGTCACCTTGGATTGTCACATCATAGCAACACTGAGGCATGAAGTTCACAATCGATGTGTATGGTGTCACACAGCTAATCATTGGAAGGGTCCTATATGCAGAGCTGTCATTTATACAAAGGTCCCTTTGAATCTTTTCTCATTAAGTCCATACAGGTCAGGAAAGTAAAAATAAACATGCCCATAAAAAGTAAATTCCAGTTTTTAGTAGATATATCTTATGAATCATCTCAGATCCTAATACTTTTTAAACCTTTGGACTATTTTAATTCTAAGGGAAGATTTTCTGGTGCTTGGGCCCAAAAGGGAAGCCCAAGGAGTTTGCACACCAAATACACACAGAGCCCGGGCAGTGTTTATGGCGAGACGTGGTGCTATGAATTCCTGGTGGGGAGGGGGTGGCCTCAGGTTTACAGCCCAGTCCGTCGTGCTGGCCATGTCCAGAGCTGGTTGGTGACCTCACCCTGTGTCTCATCATGTTTGCTGAGCAGATTCATCGCGGCATCAAAGGTGTGGTGAGAGATGTACACAGAAAAGGAATTCCAAATGCCATTATCTCCGTAGAAGGCGTTAACCATGACATCCGAACAGGTAACTTGGAACGTTTAGAAACTATTTCTCGGTAAGAAATACCCATTTTTTAAAGTGTTTTACTTGACTTACTGTCATGAGCAGAATGCCAGAAACTTCTTATTCAGCGCCGAGTGAGTCTCCTTCCTCTCACTTTCCACCTTTCAGGAGACCCTTGAATGCAAGGTTTCTCTCCTGTGCTTTCTTTGTATCTCTGTCCCTTCCACAGGGCGGACATGGGGTGGCCAGCCAACATCTAGGCATAGCAGAAGTTTCAGGGAAGTTAAGGAAGTACCTCTTTCTCCATGGGATTGTTACATATGTGGGCAGCTTGAGGGGGCAGAAAGTGGCCGGCACCAGTGAGCACTACAGGGCTGGAGGGGGGAGCTGCAGGTGTGGGGTGGATGGCACCAGGGCTGGTGGGGAGAGTGTGCTGAGGACGGCAGCAGGGGGGCTGGAAGGCAGTGCCCATCCACATAGCAGGGAGGCTGCAATTGTCCCACTAAACCACAGAAAACCACTGAACATGATATTTTAGGAAGACTCAGGTGTCCTTAATGGGAAGAGCTGCATGATAATAACAGTAACATAAGTTCACTCTTTTAATAGCTTTGTGAGCAGCGACTCAGCAGCAACCCTCATGGCGATGCTATTGCTGATCCTAACGCCGTCCTTAGGGGATAAACGAGGCCTGTGAAGAGTAAGCAAGGAGGCCTGGCCCCCACCTAGTGTACATGACGAGGGGCCGGTTGTGTTAACTAGTCACAGTTGGCACATCAGCTTCCCTTCCAGTGGCAAGTAGAACATTCTAGAATCTCGGATAAGCTGGGGGTCAGAGGATAATATTTAAAAGGCAGTGCTGAAGTCTTAGTCCAACTCTCTTTGCTACAGAAGAAAAGAAATTATAAGACTTGAGGTCTTACAAACCAAACACAGTTTCCAGTCCCTGCAATACCAAGGTAATCTCACATTTTTAAATGTACGAAAAAAGTGTCCACAGCCCCTCAGGACAGCCAAAGCTGGTCCTGCAGCCCGTGGTCACTCAGTGGCAGCAGGAATTCGGTGTGGCTTCTTACACGATCTGTTGTCAAAGAACTTTCATGCGTGTTCTCTCTCGCTTCTCTCACTAGAACCTTTGAGTAACACGGGCCTTTCTTTCTCACTTATTTGGTTAAAAAATAAGCTGAAAGAGGTCAGTTGATCCCCTGAAGGGTTGAGAAGTGAGGGGGGTTTGAATTCAGCTCTCTGACTCCCTGGAAGACTCCCACGCTTTGCTGATTAGAAAATAACGTGAAGACAAGGTCCTCAACAAGTCCAGGTTTTCTCTTAGGGCCCCAGGACTGTCATCACCTGGGATTCCCCAGTTTAAATGAAAATACCATGTCCCAGGGAACCCCCAATCCCAGGTAAACGCGGCTGGGTGCTGCCCGCCACCCCATCCTGGCAGCTCCTTGCTGACTGATAGCCACATGCGGGGTCTCTGGGGTCGTCCTCCTTCCCCAGGGAGCCCCTCGGTTCCATCCTCAGTCCTTTCATGTCTGTGCTCCAATGTCACATATCAGTGCCGTCGACCCGACCACCCTCCTGAGCACTGCACACTTGTCCTGCTGCCCTGTTGCTCCCTCTCGCCCGTCCCAACTTCGTCCTCTTCCCATAGCACCTCCAACGTATTATAAAATAACCAATTTTGTTTTTGTTCTTATTGTTTCTGCTTCCTTGCTGTCCCTACTATGAAGGCAGAGATTCAAGCACAATGCCTGGGCACTTCCAAGCTAGTGGGTGTTCTTATGAGTATTTGTTGGATGAATGGATGAATGGACTTGATATGGTGCCTCCAGGATTGCACCGAGTGGGGAGCTGATTTAAGCCACGTGCTTGAGACTCCAAGTCCAGTGCTGCTTTCTTTAGCCCCACCCTGTCTCTCCTGATGGGGAGGAGAGGCCCTCCTCTGCAAATTGCTCAGATGGATTAACAGATCCTTTCCTGTCTGCAAACGATCCCATTTGACCTTCTAGGAAATAGAAACTCTGGGGCATTCGGATGAGTGAGTCTAAGGCTGGATGAGACCTGGCCTGTGTATCTTCCAGGCCAGGCTGCCTAGGATGTCCCTGGCACAGAAGGCTAATGATTTAAATTGATGAAATGCGTCTGAGAAGCCATAAAATTGCAGACTGCTGTGTAATGCCATAGATCGCATTCTTTCCATCCAGTTACCAATTTCTTCACTCAATAATATTTTATGAACATTCCAACCATTTGACCTTGATCTTGTAGCCACGGACCATGAGATCTCACACTGTAGAGCATGGGATTTTGTATGAAGTATCCCCTCAAAGGCATCCATGTATTCATTGCTTCACTTATTTATTCATTTGTTCAACACAGGTGGATTACGAACCACAATGTGCCAGAGACACTGATTGCAGGGTGCAGGCGATTGTTACTAAGGAAAAAGAGGCTGTTTGATCTGGTTCCGCATTGGACTTGGATTTGAAACATTGCCTATGAGGTCTTTTAAAAGAATAATTCATAAAAGAGCCTGGAACATTCCTTGGACTATTTGGTGCCTTATATGCAATGTGAGAAAACATAAGGGTTTTAAACTGAGTAGAAGATAAGAAGGCCCTGGGGCCCCATGAGCTGAGATGAAAACACTTTGCCTAATGGGCTCTGAGTTTGTAGCCCCTGCAATCAAGCAGACAATTTTGATGAGCTAATGGGAAATACATCTCTCGCCTTTTATTTCCCCCCATAAATAATGTCCCAGTGTAACTCTCGTGACAGATGCATTCCATACTTTACACACGGCTCTTTATCTTGTTTCAGCATCTTTCAGCACTCAACAAGAGCTCTGAATTTGCTTTGGTTTCTGTCTGAGGCTTATGTGATCTGACAAGTTTTATTTCTAGAGGGATTTTGCATAAAATAAACAAAGGTTTTAAATGGAATTCCACAGAGACGGGAGCTAGTGAAAATGCTCTGATATGTGTGTAAAAATGTGGGCCACGCCCATGTCTCAGAATCCCACATGACTGTCCTTTGCTTGCTTGGTGGATATTGATCTGACTTGCTAATCAATGGACATTCTTTGGGCCTGGGTTGCCCTTGGTGTCTACAAACCCAGTGCCTGCTATCTGTCAGCCTCTACTGTGGCACCCTAGAATGTGGATCCCAAACACAGACCTGACCACTCTGTGGGATGGTAGCCCAGCACAATGTCCCTGCCCTTCGTATCAAGGATGATTCTGGTGTTTCCCAGTGGTCAGTGGTAGAAGCAGAGAGAATGAGTTCTGCTCTGTGTTAAATTGAGCATCCTTTGTTTGACATACTGTTAGATATTGGAGAGTAAGACCTGGGCTCTTCGACCATCTACCACTTAGCATGGGGGCCTAGCGGGCAGCAGGAAGAGGCTTCCATTTGAGTACACAGGGTCTCCTAGGAGAGAAGAGAGGGCAACAGGGATACGGAGGAGGTGGCTTCTACAGGGGTGTCTATGGGGCTTTGGCCATCTGGTGTCATGATCAAGAATGCTTGAAGTGCCTCCTTTCTTCTCAAACAGGGTGGAGTAGAATTTTATTTGGTGGAAAACCTTGCATTTTCACTAAAAGAAGACACAGGGCACTGTGCCAAGAAACTGCAGGGAGCCTCTATCTGAGTGTGTGTGTCCACCTGGGCCTCTCCGAGGGAATCCTGCTTGCCATCTAGCTGACTATACGTACATGTGGCAAACGGCTGCCTCCTTATTTCATTTCCAGTAACATTTTATGCTCCTGTGAGCTTACCGTACTGCATGAGGTGTCTCGGATGAATCCAGATTATGATATAAATTTAAGCATGATGCTTCGAAGTGTTACATGTGTTCTCATGGGTAACATAAATTCACACACGCACACGCACATGAGTTTTCTTCCATCCCCTAGAACAGAGGTCCTCACCCCACAGAGCCTCAGATTGGTACCAGTGTTTAGGAACCAGGTCACACAGCAGGAGGTAAGAGGCCACCCGACAAAGCTTCATCCGTATTTACAGCCGGTCCCCGTCTCTCACGTCATAGCCGGGGCTCCTGTCACACAAGCAGCAGCAGTTGATTCTCAGAGGAGCGTGAACCCCACTGTCAACTGCGCCTGTACGGGATGTAGGTTGTGTGTTCCTTATAAGAATCGAATGTCCCTTCCTCTGTCCGTGAGAAATTGTCTTCAATGAAACTGGTCTCTGGTGCTGAAAATATTGGGGACGGCTGCCTTAGAAGACTTTAGGACTTGCTGAGACAAGTAAACCTTGCCAGCGCCTACTCAGTACTTGGTCAGATCTAGCCCCTCTCCTCTTTGCCTGGTACCAATCCTTTAGCCTAGGCAGGACACTGAAAATGTCTACTGTGAGTGACTGGCTAATGATCAGCCGTGTGACCTTGTGCGGGATATTACACTTCTCCGGTTACTCACATAGGACAGGAATTAAGCACGCAGCTTGCATCACGGAGTCTTTTGCAGGGTCCAGCGACTCAGGGATAGCCTCGTCTTCCCATGCACAGGTGCTATGTTCTCCAGGGGTCCCTGATGCCTCCTTTGCTGTCTTGTAGCTTCTAATGGACCAGGGATCCAAGCATTCTCATCAGGCTGCAGGTCACCTGTGAGGAGTGACCTTGACTTAGAAGCTGTCTTGATGCAACAGGGATCTATCTTAGAGCTAAGGATGGACCTGAGTCACATCAAGTGCTTGGGTAGTAGGCTGGTGGTATACCTGGGAGCCAGGGTGTCCTGCCTCAGCTCTAGCAGGGGTCTCGGAGGTCTCAGGGCCCTTTCTGCCTCCCACCTTCTCTGTGGAGATGCTCCCACAGCTCCAGGTCTCTCAGGCCCGGGCTGTGGAACGAGGCGCAGATGCCAGGGCGCTCCCTGGGTCATTTGGCCTCAGCCTGTACAGTCCTTTCCTCTCTTGTTAGAAATGAAGAGGCACACCCCTTACGGAAATTGTTATTCTGCACTGCAGCCAGGCTAAGGGAAGCCAGGAGGACGTGCACCGATGGCTTTTCAATATGGCCTTTTGTGGGGAGGGCATATCATTTGGAAGTTCAAGTTTATAATGAAGGGCTGCTGTTGTCACCAAGCAAGGAGTTTTAGTGATGGTGGTGTTTCTTTCCCTCTGCTCATGTCTATTAACACTGTGGGGGGCTCACGCCTCAGCCCCCTTCCTGCTAAAACCATTAAGGCATTTTCCAAAGAGGACATTATCTTGGCTTCCAAAATGCATGAAGAATTCGCATCTGCGGGAGCTCTAATTCCTGCATTAGGAAAACCTGCCCTGAGTTCTCCCTGGTTTTCTTTTCACAGCCAGCGATGGAGATTACTGGCGCCTGCTGAACCCTGGAGAGTATGTGGTCACAGCAAAGGCAGACGGCTTCACCGCATCCACTAAGAACTGTATGGTTGGCTATGACATGGGGGCCACGCGGTGTGACTTCACGCTCATCAAAACCAACCTGGCCAGGATCAGAGAGATCATGAAGAAGTTTGGGAAGCAGCCCATCAGCCTGCCCGCCAGGCGGCGGCTGAAGCTGCGCGGGAGGAAGAGACGACAGCGTGGGTGACCCTCCAGGACCCTTGAGACACATCCTGGCGCAAACACATTAGGCCAACGCGGTAGCAGCTCCACAGCAGACTCACTCACTGTTGTTTTCTCTGTAATTGAAGAGGCACCTGGGAGAGTGTGTCCAGTGCATGGCTGATCCCAAGGGGAGGGCTGGAGCCTCAGGTGTTTTCTTTCCCATTTATCCAAATAACTTGGACAGAGCAGCAGAGAAAGGCTGGTGGGAGTGAGAGAATTCAGCAAGTCAGCCTGGGAATCTGAGCGAAAGGAGGCACCCATCCACAGCACCTTGGGGAGACAGGGAGGGAGACTGGTGCTTCCCTCTCTGTGTCACAGCAAGAGTTCTATGTGCATTTGCAATTTGTGCAACCAAAATGGCAGCATTCCTGGGCCCAGCTGTCTCACAGGTTACTGTATGGGACATTAATAGGCATCCTAAGCAAATCCACCCTCTCCGGCCCCGAGACATTCTAAGGTGCTACAAAAAAATTCCGCATTCTGTTGACAGCAGAGACATGACCAAGTAAGCGTCAATTAGTGTCTTGGATCATTTCAGTTTTCCTTTCCAAGAAGGATTGCATTCATAGAGGGAGAGAAGCTGAGATCATTCAAGAGCGATTGTTGGGCAGCAGGCATGGGGCTGTTGTACCCATACTTAGTCCACAAAGAACCCCCAAACATGCTGCTGACCCAGTAGGCTTTGTGGGGGGCTCCCCAGGCAGGGATCTCCTCCCTGGCCTGCCAAACTTGGAACAAACCAGAAGAGGGCTTCAGCCCTCTCTGTGCTCGAGGGATCCCTCCTCTGTGCAATGGGCACTCCTGAGTTGGCCTGACATCAGCATGGAGGTTCTTTTTGATGTGTAGAATGCAAATTAGGCTTAGTTTGATTAAAAAAAAAAAAATCTTTGGATTCTCTGTGGAGCATCAGTATGAGAGGAGATACTGAATTGTCATGTAAGAAAAAATGTTGTGTCTCAAGTTTCATAAACGTTGCTGCCTCACTGGCCTGGGAAGAAGGAACAAAATAAAGAGCAAATGGTAAAATCCTTCTAGTGTGTGGCTTTTTTGGGTAGACTTGCAGGCACCTGAATGTCATACCCCCCACTGCCTCTCCCCTGAGGTTAGTCACCCGAGCAAAGGTGCCTGTGGGGGGGATGGGCACACGCTGGGCCCCCAGAGCTGTGTGTCCCCTGAGTCCTTCCCGGGAGAGACATGTGCTAGGGACCCACTGGTGGTTCTTAGAGGTGCCAGCAAGCATCTTTAGAGAAAAGATCTTCACAGGACTTCCTGGCAGTGTACACTGGGGTCAGCAAACTTTTCTTATGAAAGTGCAGTAAACATCTTAGGCTTTGCAAGCTGTGAAGCCTCTGTTGTAACCATGCGGCCCTGCTATTGTAGTACAAAAGCAGACACACGCAATATATAAGTGAATGGGCTTGGCTGGGTAATTATTTACAAAAACAGGTGGCAGCTGGACTTGGCCTTCAGGACAGGATATAGTGGTCTTCTGCTATAAACCAATGTTATCTGATAGAACTTTCTGGGAGGATGGAAATGGTCTATTCCGTGCCATTTAACACAATAGCTATTAGCCACATGTGGCTGTTGAGGGCCTGAACGGTGACTGCTGTAACTTAGAAACTAGATTTCTGAATCATTTTCATCAATGTAATTTTCAGTAGCCAATTGTACTGGGGGCTGTGTATTGGACCCTGCAGCTCTCAGCTAAGCCCATCATGAGAAGATCTTACATTGAACTTCTGGCATTATATGTGGTAAGTGACGGCTCCTGTGGCTCAGTGAGTAGGGCGCCGGCCCCATATACCGAAGGTGGCGGGTTCAAGCCCGGCCTCGGTCGAACTGCAAAACAAAAAAATAGCCGGGCGCTGTGGCGGGCGCCTGTAGTCCCAGCTACTAGGGAGGCTGAG
>CAUYON010077263.1:0-92274 GCA_963573935.1 Arctocebus calabarensis
GCTCAGCACTCAGCAGCTCAGTGCTTCCCACTGCCCAGGGCCCATCCACGGCACATACCTTTTCAACCCTCAGCACTGCTGGAAGAAGCTATGGAATTTAAAGTTCCCACTCCTAAGGCAAGAGAATTGCCTAAGCCCAGGAGTTGGAGGTTGCTGTGAGCTGTGTGACGCCACGGCACTCTACTGAGGGCGATAAAAGTGAGACTCTGTCTCTACAAAAAATAATAATAAAATAAAGTTCCCTCTCAACAATTTAGGTGGGATTTTCTGGTATCATTTGTTTAATTCTTAATATCCTTAATGGTCAGCAGACATTAGCTATTTCTCAATAAAATGACTCTCCCATTTTTTAGCACATAAAAAATAACATTTCGGTTTGGGTATGTAATGTTTCCTTTTACCCAACAAGGATAAAATACCTTGTCATTAAGCACCATACAAGCAGCTGCTGTGTTGTGACAACACTTCTGAGCCAGAGGCCAGCCCTGGCCTGGACCTGAGCCTCATGGGGCTCGTAGATGAGCCCCATCCAGGCCCATCTGAGCTCTGCTGACGGATTTAACATCAGTCTCTGTAAAAGTCAGCTTCAATTTCTTTTGCCTGTTAATTCTTTCTAAATTTCCAAGGTCCAGCACTTTGCTGCTTTATTTTCAAGAATGACTCTTGGCCTTCTAGATAGAGGTCTCTCAGCCTGATAAGGGTGTGCCGTAACGATGGGTAGCAACCTTGCCACGGCACAGACCTGCAAGAGGCCTTGCTCCTTATTAAGGACGCACAGCTGGACTTAGTTCCAGAGGTGGTGTGGAAGGTGGCCCAGGGCACAGCTTCCCCTACTTCTCCTATCTGCACCGGGCCAGGCTTAGGTACATCTGGCTTTTGGACCATTAGCGCTTCTGTTACCATTAGGCTCCAGTAGCTTCTTGTAATTACGCCATGCAATTGTGTGACCTTTGTGACTATGCACATGCTCAGTTCCCAGATGGCTCAGGGGTTAGGACAGCTGTCTACATGGCCTGAGGACAGGTAGTATGTGACTTCTAAAGATACAGCAACCGGGTGGCACCTGTGGCTCAGTGAGTAGGGCGCCGGCCCCATATACTGAGGGTGGCAGGTTCAAGCCTGGGCCCAGCTAAACTGCACCAAAAAAATAGCTGGGTGTTGTGGTGGGCACCTATAGTCCCAGCTACTAGGGAGGCTAAGGCAAGAGAATCGCCTAAGCCCAGGAGCTGGAGGTAGCTGTAAGCTGTGTAATGCCACGACATTCTACCGAGGGCGATAAAGTAAGACTGTCTCTACAAAAAAAAAAAAGAAAAAAAGACACAGCAACCTTCCTTTCCTGTGAAACAGCAGCATGGTTATGTGTGGAAGTAATCTGAGATCTACCATGCTCTTCTTTTAAATTAAATGTTTTAGAGATAACAATGGGCATTTAACAATAAACAGATGCCACTTTGAAAAGGCTTCCTTTTCCACAGGAAAAAAAAGCGCTTCAGAAATTAACTTTTAGGCACGTAGGCTGGCTTTAAGCTGATAGGACAGTGGCCAAGGTCAGCAGAACGTGGGAGAAGTGGAAGAGAGACGCTGACGTCCTAAGCACCCCTGGCGTATGACCCACTGCTGACTGGGGAATTTATTATTAATCTGTGTCAAAGGACATTTCATGAGTATCACCTGGTGCCAGCTGTACTCCCAGCAAGTTCAGAGGCAGCTGAGCAAGCCAGAGTCCAGCTCTGCAAGAGACAATGATCCGGTAACCAGAGGTGTCACTGTGCGGGCTTGTGAGATAGACAGCACTGTGCTCGCAGATGCCCCCTCGGCAGCGATGCATTTAAAGGCTCCAAATCCCTCTGAGACCAGCAGTGAGTGCATCAAAAGTGACGGGAACGTGTCACATATTCTCATCCGCTCTCTACCACGGCAGGTTTGCATGAATGTTCTGGATGCTGTCCGGCAGGCCAGGACCCTGGGACTTTCTCCTGGGATGAGTCCTTCTCCTGGGAAAAGCCTGGGTCTGGATGGCTTTTCACATGGAAATGGAAAGCCCATTTCTAGAGGTGTGTGGGAAGGAGTGGGGCCTGGAGACCCGGCCTTCCATCACTCTTCGGAGCTTGCCATTTCACAGTTGCTTCATCTTCTTCGGCCTCAACAGTCAAACCACTTTGTTGGACGTGGGAAAGGGAAGGAGAGGTTTAAAACGAGGCAGACGCAGACATGGAGTTGTTTCCATGTCTAACTCTCTGCTGAAGCCCACGAAGCCAAATTGGAGGACATCAAACCCTCACCCACGGAGGTGGTGCTCGGATTGTTAATTTTACGGACTGTGAAAAGCCAAAGCTGTGTGGAGTGTCACTCTTCAGAGGCGGACCTGCTGTTTTAACCAGGGTTCCTGCCTCACTGTTCTGTCTGCTGATCTTATTGTGAAAAGAATCCTCACGTCTACACAGCATTCACTCTGAAGAAAGATGGGAAAATGGAATAACAGCAGACGGACAAGGAAACTGACGTCGATGTTCAAAATGGGCTTAAGTCCCTGTTCTGACAAGAATTCTTCATCTGGGGGGCTCCTCTCTGCAGAGCACTGGGGGAATTTGCATTTACTCCTATACATGAAAGATTTCAGCTCAGGGAAGTTAAAAGGGGAAACATTCCATTCTAGTGATGATAGAGTGGGTCCTTTGCGAGGCTGCCCCTTCCTCAGCTCTCCAGGGAGGGCTGGGACAGGGGAGCCGGAAGGACTCCAGAGCTGATCCCGTTTACCAATCTGGTCTCACATACGGGGAAGCTGAGCTCCAAGAAGCCAGAGCTTCTTGAGTTTGGAGAAGATGCAAACAGAAGGGGACTTATTTTAGCACCAGTCACACCCCTAAAACAATCTATCTCTCCTTTACTGGAGAGAACAGGAGAGTTTACAATTCCATCTTCAGTGTTGGGAGGGCGACCCCTCTTGCCCATTTCCGCAAACCTTCAATACCCAGCCATAGAGCCCTCTGTGCATGTTACAGACACCCTTCTTATGCCTCAAAATATACAGGGGGTGGAAACACAGACATGGGAATAAATCAGCTATCTAGAGCAGACTGCACCTAAGGTGGAGAGCTGCCTGCAGGTGCAGTAACCTCTCCACTGTGCCAGGTGTCACAGCCACTATTCTCATGCCCAGGGATGGCACACGGGGCTGGGAGGACCCTGGAACATTCACCTGTGGCCAAGACAGTATTTTCCAAACTATAGCTGTTGGAGGGGATCTCAGACATCTGTAGTCCTGCTGAATCAGAATCTGATGGCCCTGATGTTACAGTAGGGGGTAGGAATCTGAAGCTTTGCAAAGCCCTGCCCACCCCTCTGCTGGCGGTTGGAGTAGCAGTTGCTTTGGGACCCCCCAGGACCGAGAAACACAACAGGCCTGTCCAGGTGCACCCTGGGACTGGCCACTGGTGCTCTGAACTATACTTCACCTCCCTTTCTGGAGTCTAGTACTCACATTAAAGTTGTACTGATTTTATTTCCTAACTATCGTGAGAATTAACTAGGGCCTGCCAATAAAAAACTGGGCTGGAAGAGGTGTGGGGAATTGAGTTTTCTGGAGGAGAACAGATGCCTTCATTGGTGTTGTGAGCACAGCAGGAAAGGCCGTCTGGGCTCCTCCACGGAGCGGCCTCTCTGGCTGTGCACAGCCCTCGAGAATTTACGATTATGTCCTCTAGCGGGTTCCTGGCCCAGACTCGGAGACTTAGTTCTTGCAGGTGCAAAGTCAGGCAGGCGGAGCTCCGTCCCAAAGAAGGACTGTCCTAGAGCCCAAGTGGTTTCCGAGCTGGGCAGGATGGCACAGCTGCTCCCGTCTACACCGCCTCTTCATCACGAAACAAAGACAGCTGAGAAGTGAAGGTCACTGTCTCCCTTACTTATTGTCTTCCCAAGCCTCTCCAAAAATCCCATTTAACATCAGGGGGGACTGCTATCCAAGGATGTCCGTCTCCATGGTGCAAGGTCTTCTTGAACTTACGGTTTACTTCGACTAGGGCGGTCGTCTTAGTGGAATAATGGGTGTGCTCCTAAGTGGAGGCACTGTTCAGGTTACAAACAATCCTCTCATACACCACCCGCCACCTTGGGACACGATCGCTTTCCCACTGGGCAGGGCTGGTGTGGCTACCCAGGAAGGACTCCTGTTTTCCGCTTTTACTTTCTACCTGCCTGTCAGGAGGGCAGGGCAGTGGAACGTTCCTGGGTTTGCTTCTGTCTCATGGCTCCCTACCCGTCTGCTCCATTCTCTGCACTCTGGATGGCTGGACGGGCACCCCCCTACCCACTGGATCGCCCCATGTTAGAAACTCCTCCTTACTCACTCTGAACTGACACCCCAGGCCTTTTCTGCCTCCACATTCCCTCGGCAGAGGAGGCCGAGCACGAAGGAGGTGCCCGCCTTGCCCGGGGTGTGAGCAGCCCGCTGCTGCGGCTCCCAGGGTGCCGAGCCTGCACCCACATCCGTTTATGCCAGCTGAACTCATAATTGGAATTATGTAATATAACTGAATTTGGTGTAGTTCTATGAAACATGAGTATCAAAACGGAAGAGTTTGTTTCTATGAAAACAAAGTGAAGTCTCTGGGATGACTAAGTCCAGACTGGTCATTAAAAGAGATTGTCGTCCAATTAGGTGTGGCCAAGACAAAAGTAAAATATGGGGAAAAAATAAAAAATTTGAAATGAGTTTAAACTCAGATAAAATGGGACAAATTTTACCCTTTTTAAAAGAACCCTCAGAGTGGAAATCACTTAGGGAGACCGTTATGCCAATGACCAGCTTGCACCTCCAATAAGTGGATCCCTACTCAAAAAAAAAAAAAAATTGGGGCCATGATGGAAAGGATTATCAAATGGATGGACATTTATGTATTTTAAGTAAAAATAAACATTTAACATATGTGTTTGTGTGTGTGCTTTAAAAAATGATTTTGTCCCTTGATCTGCTTTCATCAATGGGTTGTGTAGGAAGCATCTGTCATCTGGGGATGACCCCTGTACCCTCCCTGCTGAGTGCCAGAGCTTCCTTCCTGATGCCTCCCTCTGACGGGTGATGAGCACCCTGAGCCCGAGGTCCTCTCTTTGCCCCCTGCCCTTCCCAATGGGACCCCCAGCTTCCTTCTGGCAGCCTTCCCCTCGCTCACCAGTCCAGCCTTGATGCACCCGAAACCCAGGTCGACTGAGCTCCGGTCTGTGACGGTTAATCTCATGTGTCAACTGGGCTAAGGTGACTGTGCCCAGATATTTAGCCAGACATTATTCTAGATGTTTCTGTGAAAGTATGCTTAGATGAGATTAACATTTAAACCCATGGACTGTGAATAAAGTGGATTATGCCTCAGTGTGAGTGGGCCTTATCCAGTTAGCTGAAAGTCAGAAAAGACAAAATCGAGGACCCCAAGAAGGAGGCAGGGGGAAGGAGGGGGAGGAGGAGACGGGCTGGAGGGTGGGGGGGAGAGCAGGAATCTGCTGGCAGGGGACTGGACCCGCAAACTGCATTTCTTCCCTAGGTCTCCAGCCTGCTGGCCTGTTGTGTAGAGTTTGAACCTGTGAGTCCCCAGAGCCATATAGAGTCAATTCCTTAAAATAAATCTCCCTCTGTCTTTGTCTCTGTCTCTCTTCCTCCCCAGGCACCCCTCCCATTAGTTCTGTCTCTCTGGAGCACCCTGATGATGCTCACTGTTGCTCTCATGAATCCCTCTTACCTGCCCCCCTGCAGTGGTCCAGAGCCACTGTCAGTGCCCACACAAACACACCCCTCACTAACCACAGGCGTCCGCAGCTCCCCGCCTGTGGCTCACTCACGTGGACCTGCTATGCCTGCCCAGGAGCACGCGGAGGCTGGGTGCCAGGAGTTTAGGACCCTGAGGAGGGCTCTGTGGCTTTTAGAGTAAAGAGGGTCTATCTTGGCCAGGGCCCCTGGAATGGGACATCTCCCCAGTCACGTCACTGACTCCCCCCTAAGGAGCATCTGGACACTCCAAGGCCCTAAGTAGCATCACCCCTGTTCTTGTCCCTTACCTTTTGTTCTGTTTGGTAATCCTGCCCTGTGTGCGGACCCTGCCTGAGTGATGTTTGAAACGTCTTACGTTTTTAAAGGGAAGCAATGTAAGCTACCGCAGACACAGGGGAAAGTCACCGACAGGGAAGAAACCAAGACACCCCAGGGTCTCAGGACCCAGAGACGCCCCAGGGCAGGTCACCTCTCGTCAGCTCTGGAGGCCCAGCCTGGCGACTCCCCTTCGCTGGCTCCCTTCTAAGGGGGTCAAACGGAGAAATCTCAGTGCAGTAATGGCAAGAATCAAATTGCAGCCGACGTCGCACATTTTAAAGGAATGACAAAGAGGAAACAGAGAGACAGAGAGCGAGATCCATCGGAGGGAGCAGGAGGGAGGCCTCCTTCCCCTGAGGAATATTCTCTCCTCACACAAAGGACTGCACTGAAGGAAGGAAGACAGGACACAGAATTGTCCTTAGCTTGCTTTTCACAGCCACTGAACGAATGTGTCTGCCGCCATCTCAGAGAAACGCACGGAACGAATCACATCTTGTACACGAGCAGGTCGAGGCTCATTCTGCAACCTGCCCATGGGCTAGGAAGTGGCCTTCCGGGTGTCCCCAGCTTCCCACCCCCAGGTCCTCCCTTGCTCCCGGGATGTGGCCTCACGTTCCTCAGGGACCTGCTAGCTTGCCTCCCGTCAGGCACTGGCTTGCTAAAAGGAATGAGGGACGCCTATTACCTGTCCCGCAGGCACGCGCCCAGCTGGGCCCATCTCGGCCTCCCAGAAATCAGGAGTGGTGAAGAGATGAACCAACAGATGCATCCCAAGAGGGGTGGTGAGACAGGCTGACCAGGAGGTCAGAGGTGAGTGGACGGCAGCAGCAAGGCACGGAGGGCGTCTGCGTGGCAGGAGTGAGAAATGACGTGGCAGGGCCTTGTGGGCATTTGGGGTTCCAGAACCCCAATGGAGGGAGATAGAAGGTCTTCCTGGAGGAGCATGTACACTGTGTCGGCGTTTCAAGATGGTCATTGCTACACAGAACAGGTAAGAGAGTGGAGGAGCTAGACCAGGGACAGGAAAGGCTTCTAGGGTACGAGCTGGCGGTCCATCTGCAGTCAAGGTGGTGGACTCATCCCTTTAGAGCAGGTCATTCTGTCTGGCCACAAAGCTTATGTGTCGTAAGTTGACATCTAATTGATGCCGTTGCATAAAGCACAAACAAACACTGGCCATTTGTTGCTGAAATGACAATGAACACCACCATCCTCTATTATGGGCATAGAGCAGGTGTTTGTTAAATACAATAATATCCCTAAAACTTCCCTTTTGAGTTCACCACAATAAAGCCACCGTTCAGAGGATTCACTTTTGCCAGTGGATATAGAAATCCCTGAAATCAGAACCAACACGGGCAGCACCCAGCAGAGTGCTCTGCGGAGCCCGCCCTGTCCATGGTCCCCACCAGAAGATCCTGAGATACCTGTCCTGGTCTGAGGCCAGGTGGGGCAGCACAGGCTCAGTGGGTGCGGGGCCTGTGCGACGATCCAAGCTCCACCCTGGCCAGCGGGGTGGCCTTTGTGAAATCTCTGCACTGCACTGGCTCCATTCCCTCATCTTCAAAGTCAAGGAGGCGAGTGCCTTCTCCACACAGGGCGGCCTGTGGTCACCAGGATTTTATTCCTTTATCTTTTCCTCATCCTTCCCCTCCTCTCTCCTCCTCACCTCACCTGGGAAAGGCAGGTCACCCACACGTGCTCCCCAGGACTCAGGCAACTCAGTCCCTCAGTCTACCTGCTCCATGCACAAACGAGGAGGGAAAACCTTCTTCTCCTATGCATCAACTTTATATGCACTTTTTGAAAACCAGCTAACAACCACCAAAGGCATGATAAATAAACATGAATTTTTAAAAAGCAAAAAAAAAAAAATCGTAGGGACATGAACATTTGTTTTGTTGTATTATCTCTCAGTGATTTTCTGACATGGGTAAAAATTATTAATAAAAGATTTGTGATGTTGAAATTCTGCGATTGTTAAATACTGTTTTGAGAATGAATGAGAAACTTTAGAATAGGGCTCTATAACTTGAAGGGTGGGGAGAATGAAAGGATATGGCAGACGGTTCCTCAAGGAACGGTAACTGGGTACATTTATTTATACCAGAAGAAAGGAAAGTGGACGTTATCTCAATTACCAAACTAAATTAGAGTGCAGCAAAGCCGGCACAGGTGTTCCCATACCCACCTGAACACAAGACAAAAGGAAGCGGGTCACTGAGGGAACAGGCAGCGGGTGGGGGGTACAAGGAAAAGAAAAGACGGCTGGTGCCTCTGACAAATGCAGCCTTTCAAAGAGAAAGTGGGAGCATAATTAAACACTCTGAGTGCCTCCCCAGAGAAGCACCACACTGCTACTGTGAGTCATGAGGAGAATATTGATCTCCTTTAGAGTAACACCTGCTTAACGTCCCCCAGAGGGAAGTGGCCCGTTCATGGGTGACCATGAGACCACCAGCTCTGCTTAGAATTTTAGCAGCTGGCTATGTTTCTTAGACAACTTGGGTGAAAACCAGCTACGTGAATGTGAGCTTGAACATTACATAGACTTAAAGATCTCAAGTCTCACCTGCCTCTTTACTTTGGGAAATTCTCTGATCTTGAAGAGATGCTATTTCCTAACTGAAAAATTAATCCTTAAGTATTTATGCCTAAATTGCTGAGAAGATAAATCTACTGATAAAGACATCATCTAAGCAGTCCTGTCCGATTTGTGGCCCACGGGCCACGAGTGAAAATTTGCTTATCTGGGTTTTGCCTCTCTGTGTGTCTGATCTCTTGAAAATTATTGATGCAGCTTTTCTTAGCTCATCAGCTTTTGTTAGTGTTTGTTTATTTAATTTGTGGGCAACACAACTCTTCTTCCTCCCTTGAGAGCAGAAAAACAGACAAATAAAACAAGGTTGGTCACCCCAAATTCTAAATCACTCTAAAATAGGGGTTTTCAGCCTTTTAAAAATCTGATGTCACATTTGAACCTAGAGTTAAACTTCTGTGCCACACTTAAATTATGTTGATAAAAAGATAATTAAAAACAAGAATATGCTTTCTATACTTTGAACTTCCTTCAAAATAATTTAATGGATGATCTTTAAAAATCTTTGCAGCACACCGAAGCTCCTCTCACGGCACATCAGTGTGCACACGGGTTGAAAATCACTGCTCCAACATATACTCAGACACTGAGTATAGAAGGCTGCAGACTAGAACCAGGGTTAGGTTCTCTGGATTACTTGAACTCTGTTGCTATAATAGCATAAAGACTGTCACTTTGCCCTGAGAAAAAGGTGATGTAGAGAGAACACTCATTTTGCTGGGAAATGCTTTCATCTTGCCTAAGAGTTGACAAATCTCATAGTCAAGGGCCAGACAGTGAATATTCCAGACTGGGCCCCATGCTCTCTGTTGCAGGGACACCCCCTCTGCCCGCTGCTGAGGCAGTGAGGAAGCACTAGAGACACCTGCCAGTGAGGCGGCCAGACTGTGCTCTGAGGGCCGTATTTACAAACTCAATGGCCCACACCCTAACGTTTGCGACCCCCATTCACTTCTGCACTTCTGAATAATGGCATTGAAACTACCGAATCCTGGGAGCAACTGGTATTTTTACAGCAGCTGAAGCACCTTATAAAATAGGCCTGCTGGAGTTGGAGACCTAGTTTGAGCACAGCCAGAGAAGATTATTGGGAGAGTAGGAAAAACTATCCCATTGTGGGAGATGTTAACAATAAAAAGCAACAATAAACAACAAGTCCCACATATTAAATCTTGGGGTTGTAGCAAAATGTTTGAAAATCTGAAAAGGACCAACTGAGGCTTGTGCAGAAGGCTTCAAATACCGTAGCAGGGAGACAGAAAACCAGGTGTGCCGACTGTAGGATGTGAGTCCGAATAAATAACAGCCAGGCTGAGTGAGAGCGTCTGCAGGATGAGCCAGCCACCACATAGAGCTCCGAGCTTTTTTTCTCTCTTTCATCTAGTAAATGGTTTAACTCCCCCTACAAAACAATGAGGTAGATGGTGCTATGCCCTAAAAGTGAAGAGCAGAAAGTTTAAGTAGTAGTGTGGGATGGGATTTGAACCCAGGAAGTCTGGCTCCAGGGCTCTCAAGGCTAGTTCTGTCCTTTTGTAAAGCACACTCGTGCCAGTTCACCTGTCACACACACTAACTCCTGAACAGCCCTGGGAGCAGGTGCCCGTATAATTCCCATTTTACAGATAAGGAAACTGGAGCCCAGAGAAAATGACAACCTTGGCTGCAGCCACTCTGGCCCTTGAGGGTCAGCATTACACAGATGGAGCAGCTGGAGCATGAAGCGAGCCCAGGAACCTGGGTCCTTACCTGCTCTGTTGCATTGCTGTCATGTAAGAGAGGTGTCTACAAGGCTGACTTGTCACATGAGAGAAACCTGGTTTGGGTTAGTCACTTAATGTAGCTTTGCTCTAAAATGTCCTAGGAAAAATGCATGTATGGGGGGGCGTTAAAGATACAGACAATTTTTGGGAGGCTGAAGCAAGAGAATCGCCTAAGCCCAGGAGTTAGAGATTGCTGTGAGCTGCAATGTCACAGCGCTCTACCGAGGGCGATAAAGAGAGACTCTGTCTCTACAAAAAAAAAAAAAAAAAAATATATAGACAACTTTATGAAAGGAACTATATTACAGTTGTGATACCCAATATATATTGATGATGTCTGTTATCTTGTTTATTATATCTTATATCTCTTGTAATTGCAGAAGTCAACTGTGACTGGAGTATTAGAATTTCAATGTTTTTCTATCTTAAAATGCATATACATTTTTTTGGTACACCTTACATTTAGAAATTTCGTGGGCTTGCACATTTTGTTTGGATAGTTGTCATTTTTGTTTGAATTTCAATTGCAAATATGGTTAAGTACAGAATTCAGTATTCTGAGTGAAAGGTCTATTTTCTACTCTATGGCTAATTCCTTAATTAATTTATCACCTAACAGTCAGGAATGGGACCCACACTCCGGGAGGGATATCAGTGTGGATTTCATGCAGGGTAGCAGTTAGCTGGTGGATTTGATCTGTGCAAAATATGATTCATCCACTTCTTTGGTTTCTCTCTTAAAATTCATTGGATTTATGGCAATAATGGATATAAAGCCTTCTGCACAAGCCTCAGTTTGTCCTTCTAAGATTTTCAAACATTTTGCTTAATTTCCTTTATGGAAGTTTTTTAATGATCTAGAATTAAATTAGTGTCAAAATGCTCAGGGTCCTGCTCTTTCCAGATAGGTATCTCTGAGTTGTCATGGGAGTCCGGGTCTTCTGCACCATCTAAAATCTCTCTCTGCCTCTCGAGGGAGCCTACAAGCTGCCGTGATGCTCTAGGGAAAGCCTACGTGTGTGTGTGTGTGTGTGTGTGTGTGTCTGTGTGTGTGTGGTGTATTTAAACATTTCATGGCTGCTTGAGGTTGATTTTTCTTCCTTCTGAATTGAATGACCTTCCAACACAAGCTTGTCTAATCACTGCACACTCATTAAACTTTAATGCATTTCTTGAGATCCAACATGTCATTTGGAGTCTCTGGGGATCCTCTATTTGTTTTTTTTTTGTTTTTTTTTGAGACAGAGCCTCAAGCTGTCACCCTGGATAGAGTGCTGTGGCATCACGGCTCACAGCAACATCCAATTCCTGGGCTCAAGCGAGTCTCCAGCCTCCGCCTCCCAAGTAGCTGGGAATACAGGCGCCCGCCACAGCGCCTGGTCATTTTTTGGTTGCAGCTGTCATTGTCGTTTGGTGGGCCCAGGCTGGATTCGAACCCACCAGCTCAGGTGTACATGACTGGCGCATTAGCCCTTTGAGCCACAGGCGCCGAGCCTATCCTCGATTTCTTGAACAGGGGCGTCGGCTGCTCCTTCTATAGCAGAAGACTGGCCTCCCACCAGGACCTCCTCCTTTTGTGACAAGGATGTGAAGATGATGTCCTTGCTCCTCCTGCCCTTTCAGGCTCCTCTGGCATTTTTGCATTAGAGTTTCTTAGATGTCACTGTGCAGTAAATGCGTAGAAATGACGCTGTCGCGGCTCCTGAGTGGAGTCTCTCTGAGGACCTCTCCAAGTCTCCTTGTACAGTGTCAGGGCTGTTGGAGTTGGGGTGCACCTGTGGACAGCACCAAGGAGGGCAGAAAGGCTCATCACAAAAGTTTTGTGTACTCTCTGAGGTGACACGGTCACCAGCAATTGCCATAAATCCAATGAATTTTAAGACAGAAACTGAAGACGTGGATGAATCATATTTTACACAGATCAAATTCACCAGCAAACTGCTACCCTGCGTGAAATCCACATTGATCTCCCACCCGGAGTGTGGGCCCCATTCCTGACTGTCAGGTGGTGAGGACAGAGGTGAGAACGTCGGGTGACAGCCCCGTGTCTGCATACTCTCTACATCCCTTTCTCAGCAGTTAGCTTGCCTTTGATGGACAAAACAAGGAATCTCCTTTTCCTGCTTTTAAAAAATATATATGAAGCCATCAGTGATGAGAGAATGACGGGTGTGTGAGTAGATGGTCCAGGGAAAGCATTCAGAAGCAAAGGGCAGGCATGGCAGCACCCCAGGAATACGCACTGTCCACAAAACAGCCACAGGATGTGGGTTTGATAATGATTTATAAGAGTCTGTAAGTTTTATCTTACAAGTTTTCAAGTAGCCGTGGAGCTGAGAGCCAGGTATGAAGCCGCCCCCTGCTGTAGTTGGCCCTTCCTGGCAGGTAGAGGCTGTTAGGCTGGTGCCTGCCAAGAAAAAACAGCTCACATGTGATGCTGGAGTCACAGCTCTTTACAGGGCTGGAGCAATCTCCCTCCCTGCAGGGAGGACTTCTCACTTTGGCTTTTTGGGGAGATTAATCGCATCCAGGAAATGAACACACAGAGTTGGTAGAATGATGTTTCTGTAACCTTCTGGCTCCCATCCTTCTGAAATGTCCTCTTCAGACGTCTGCATTCTTCTTCCAGACACCTGCAGACTCCTTACGTCTCATTTCCTTACTAAGTTTTATGTGCCTGTTGGTTGAATGTTTTCCCATAAAGTGGATTGTATCTATTAGCAGATATGAACAGCTATAAAAACTTTTAAAAATATTTAATTAGTATACTTAGATACTTAGTTGACTAAGTGATTAAATTATTATTGGTGTTTCTTCCTTTGGAATCAACCTTCTAATGTAAAGCTTCAGTCATCCCAACGCAAAACTTATCAAATGAATCCCATTATAAACATCATACTCATCTATTGCTTTCAAAGACACAGGTGCAGAAAGCTAAGAGAATATAAGGAATAGTGTGCTACACGGGTATCTCATGAATAATATCAGAGTAGTAGAATTGGTATAATTTATTAGTCTATTTTGCAAAAGACTCTAATGATTCAGTGGTGTTTATGTTCTATACATAGATATCAGAAGATATTGAACTTTATGTTTAAATGGTTTTTCATATGTTCACTATCCTTACAAAGAGTTGAAGTAGACAAAGCCCATATTTAAATGCCTCATTCTCTAGTTCAGCTGGTTTAAATGACTCAAACTGGGAAGGCAGCCAATCGGTGCCGCCTTTGTAATAACTCATCCCCAAGTATCATGTGCAGAGCAGGGAAATAGCGTCTGGGCCGGACAGGAGTCCTGTGATGTCTCTCTTAACCGCCCGCATGATGTAAGGTCTGCATCTGTGCAAGGATCCAAGAGCCAATCGCATTAGCATTCAGAGACATGGGAAAACAATCTGGGAAATTCAATGCTTTCAACTAAATAAAAGGTTCTCCTGGAAAAGAGGCAGCAAAAGCGTCTGAAATGCTGAGACCTGTGGAGGCTGAGCGCACACGTCTGAGGTGTGGGCATTTGGGTGTTATGGTCTAGTTGGTGTTAGACACAAGTGAGTAGGCGGTGCCAAACCTTCAAGTCATGAAGAAACCCACGTCTCCCTATGAGCAATGGACAGTCAGAGGGTCTCTGCCAAGGCATCCACAGCCCTGATCCCTCTCGTCCACTGTGTTCCTGTCATGCTAATGACGGTAGCTGGTATCCAATGAGGTGCATTCCCTGTATGAAATCTTTTATTCTCACAACAGGTCTGCGTGGCAGGGATGATTATTGTGCCCATTTTCCAGTTGAAGCAGCTCAGGTGCAGGGGCGAGGTGGAGCCTGGGCTGCACCTGTGCTCTGGGCTGTTGTAGGAACCTCAGCCAGAGGTGGACTGGAGGCTCATCCCAGCTGCAGGTCACCATGGCCACTGGGGCAATGTGGGAAACCCTTCACCGCAAGCACACTCTGCCCAGGCAGACAGGCAGCATTTTCTACAGAAAGAAACTGAGCTCAACACTCCCACTCAGCAAACCGACTCTGACTTCATGTCTTTGGTAACCACTGGCACGTGACTGGAGGGGTGTGGAACATGCTTTAATAGCTTTATAAGGAAAGCACGTCTCTCTGAAACTTGTTTCTTCATCTTGAAAGTCGTACTGGAGATTTTGGGAAAGACAGTCCAAGTGAGGTAGTACGGAGGCTCCTTTTCCTCCACATTAAAGTGTTGAGAAACTGTGAACACATGAAAAGAACCAAAACAAAACTGCTGCTCACATGCAAGCCACCAGCATCGGTAACTCAGAGCACTCGGCCAAGGGTCAGCAGAGGAGCGTCCAGGCTGGCGGCCAGGAGGTGTGCTCCAGTTTGATCTACAAATAACTCGTGTGGAAAGAATGAATTAGGAAAAAGAGAGATTACCAGGAACCCATGTGAAGATGACATAGAAACTCTCCCCACAGAAATGCATAGGTAAAAAAGGTGTATAGCATTCAAAAACATTTAAAAATATTCTGAAGAAGCCTGACTTGGGCAAATAGAATTTCACAAAATCAGCTTGGTGGCCTTAGTTCAATGGTTAGCCCCGGCCACATGCTCTGGGTCTGGTGGGTTCTAACCTGGCCCGGGCCTGCTAAACAACAATGACGACTACAACAAAAAAATAGCCAGACGTTGTGGTGGGCACCTGTAGTCTCAGTTACTTGGGAGGCTGAGGCAAGACAATCACTTGAGCCCAAGAGTTTGAGGTTGCTGTGAGCTGTGATCCTACAGCACTCTACTGAGAGCATCTCAAAATAAATAAAATTTCACAAAATCTAATTTCACCATCATGAAATGCGAAAGAGTAAAAATACTATGAAGCAAGATACCAGGAAAGAGAAAAGAAGACAGAATCACCCTAACAGAGCTGGTGGGAGCAGCAGAGGGGCAGAGATACAGTTAGGAAATGCTGGGCCAATCATCCTTCTAAAAATACTCTCCAGACACAACCCCGACCAGAAAACGACACACACTGTCAAGTTCAAGGGTGGAAGCCTGCAGCGTGAATGGCCTGGTCAGGCCACTAGATCCATTCAAGGAGAAAATCAAGCATGAGCCGCTATGGTCAGCATTATAAAACAGAATTTAAATGCTATAACTATTGAAGAAATAGAGGTACATAATATAAGGGTAATATTAATACTAATCCTAAATCAAAATGAGAAAACTGCAAGCAATTATAACATCAGAACCTGAACTAAAGTGAAAGAAATATAGAATGAAAGAAGTAGAAATATATTATTTGCTTTATTTGTCTATCAGTCAGTTTATGGATTTAATTTGTAACGTTAATAAATCCAGAGAGTGGTTTAAACATATGCTGTTAAATTGTAGAGATAAATACAGTAGTATTGGAAATGTATAGTATGTTTTTTAACTAATCCAGGGGCACAAAAGAGAAGAAAGCCATGTGGCAACAGCTGTAACATAATAATGGAAAACTGCGAAATAAGTAAAAACAGTACATAAACTTAGTTGAAAGAGTGTAAGATTTATCTTTTGAATAATAGCAAGCAAATAATAACATAAGCCAAGCTTATGAAATGTATGCAAAATTATAAAGAAAATACTATCAAATTAAAGCTACCAGAGCATTAAGGATTACACAGTGATCAGCTGGGGTCGTAATAGGCAGGGAGAGACGGAGCCATTTATCACACAGCCCAGGCCTCACTCACCCACTGCCGTAGAGCAAGGATATGGCTTGTCTTTTCTTCCTAAATTTAAGTTTGAGATTGATCACTTTTTTAATAGTGGGAATATGAATGGGTTCACCTGTCCTCCAGTGATTCTGAGGCCGCCACACTGTCATTTACACAAACTCACAGGACACCAGAGTGATTCTGAGGCTGCCACACTGTCATTTACACAGACTCACAGGACACCAGAGTGATTCTGAGGCCGCCACACTGTCATTTACACAGATTCACAGGACACCAGAGTGATTCTGAGGCCGACACACTGTCATTTACACAGACTCACAGGACACCAGAGTGATTGAGGCCGACACACTGTCATTTACATGCTCACAGGACACCAGAGTGATTCTGAGGCCGATACACTGTCATTTACACAGACTCACAGGACACCAGATTGATTCTGAGGCTGCCACACTGTCATTTACATGCTCACAGGACGCCAGAGTGATTCTGAGGCTGATACACTGTCATTTACACAGACTCACAGGACACCCGTCCTCAGTGACCCTGGGCTCCCCTGAAGGTTTTTTTTGTTGTTGTTGTTTATAAAGCCCAATATCCTTTGTGAGTAGACAGGACCAATATTCTGTTTTTTTTTTTTTGTTTGTTTGTTTGTTTGTTTTGAGATAGAGCCTCAAGCTGTCACCCTGGGTAGAGTGCTGTGGCATGACAGCTCACAGCAACCTCCAATTCCAGGGCTCAAGCGATTCTCCTGCCTCCACCTCCCAAGTAACTGGGACTACAGGTGCCTGCCACATGCCCAGCTATTTTTTGGTTGCAGCCATCATTGTTGTTTGGCAGGCCTAGGCTGGATTTGAACCCGCCAGCTCAGGTGTATGTGACTGGTGCCTTAGATGCTTGAGCCACAGGCACCAAGCCAGGACCAATATTCTTGATCACAGAGTCACCACAGATCTATGGTATGCGGCATGAGTGACAGTGTCCGGTGGCCTTCTGGGACTGTGGTGGGAGCTGTGGACACACCTCTCATTGTACTGTGCTGTGTATAGAACATCACAAACTTTAAAAATTGGATTTGTCAACTTTTTCTCTTAAAATCTCTCCAAGGCTGCTATGAAACAGTTATGTAGGGATAAAAGACCTTAGCTCAAGTTCAGTCATGCTTGAGAAAATAGAAACACGTGAATGTTCCCATAATAAGAAAAATCAGAATGCAGAGGGCAGCATGGGTCCAATTAGGAGCCCCGGCTCATTCCTGAAAATGGAGAAGCATTTCAGCTGGTATCAGTAACAGAAAAGAATATAGTTTAGTGTTGTTCTAAAAATATATGCCCTTGCAATTAACCTAGGGTCAGTTAAACTATTATTGGCTTGTGATATTAAAAATAGAAGATTTTTGACAAGAAAAAATAGAAAATATAACATGTTAGTGTTTGGCTACAGCATTAAAGTTTTACCCTATTAAAATAGTACTGAATAAAAGGCAAAATTTCATTCACAATAATTAACAAAAATTGTTAAAGATTCAGGAGAAAATAGTCTTATAGTCACTTGTATAAATAAATCTATTAACTGCTCTTGAAGAAGACAGTGGTCAGATGAAGTCATGATAAAAAATGGTTTGGACAGGTGGCTTCAAGTTTTCAATTTTGATTTTGCCTAAATTAACCCAACAATGCAATGCGTTCTCAATCAAAATTTCAGAAAAGATTATTTTTAATTTTTTAACTTGGCAGCATGAATAAAAAGTCCATCTGGAATAAACACTCAGGTAATTAAAAGAGGCCAAGTGTTGAATGTGGACTTTCCCTGCCGGGAGTGAACTACTAAAATGTGTGGGAAGAAAGCAGTGTGAGGTTCCCGAGGAGGGGACATCAGTGACACTGGGAAGGGTGCCAGTTTGCCCTGTGATGCAGCTGGCCTTGAACGTGAGTGAAGAGAAAGAGTTTTTCAATAAGTATGTTGAGAGAGATTGGTAGATCTTAGAAGAGTAATTGTAAAACCTAACACTTGATTCTTTGCAAGAGAATAAATCACATTTTAAGCAAATCAAATATTTAAAGTAATCAACATGTTCGAAAAGAATATGAGTTCATGTTCACAATATTAGAGCACAAAAAACCTCCCAAGAACATTGCATGAACAAAGGTCTACTGAAGGAAATTATAATAAACTCATCATATAACAACAGCAAATCAACGTGTCTGATAAGAAGCTACAACAAACTGCCCCGGGGGGTTACACAGAGAGCAGGGGGTAGGGATTGAGTGACCAAAATGTCACCCAGCCAGGGTGGTGCCTGTGACTCAAAGGAGAAGGGTTCTGACCCCATAGACCGGAGGTGGTTGGTTCACCCCAGCCCTGGCCAAAAGCTGCAAAAAAAAAAAAAAAAGTCACCCAGTCAGGACATTTCTGAGTGTGGGAGGTCACTATTAACAAAGGGACAACAAGAACAGGAACTGTAATTGTTCTGAGCAAATGCAGACACATTATTACACCTAAATAGAGAGCTTTAGTTTTCTATGTTTTGCACACACAGACATAAACATTATTATTATTAATTTTTACTGCACACATATGTATATGCATTTGTATAATTTCCTAATACGTACACACACAAACATATGAAAAGTTAAGAAGTTGTGAAATATATTTTTATATGGATTGGTTTATATTCAAAATTTATATCACCACCTGATATGGTGGGTTGAGCATTTTCTTGATTTTTTTTTTCCACTACAATCTCCAATGTCCACCTGCCTCAGGTGAATGTTATTCACATCTTTTTTTCCCCAAACTAAAAGGGGATTCAGCAAATGAATGAAAATGCAATTAAAGCACATCAGAAACTAGAAATAAATATAAGAAGCTAGAAGCTGATGCTTCCAGAAAGGGGAGAAGGAAAAATCAAAGGCAGTTCCCAGAAGAAGGACCAGGGACCAGAGTAGCAGCAGATGTCTGAGCAGCCACGGGGGAGGCAGGATGTCACGCCGCCCATCACGCTCCCGCTCCCGGGGAGGGTGGATTCCACCCCAGAGTTCTGTTCTCAAACACTGTCATCTGTTAAGCCCCAGAAAATTAAACTTCCCTGAAAGCTTCCCAGGCTGTAGAAGAGGCTGCGCTTTCCAAATACTGTGGTGTCAACCAGACAGACAGCCTGGCATTAGAGAAAGAGGGTGTTCAGCACAGCAGAGAAACACGGGAAACTCCAGGCGATGATGGGACCGGGGGACCAAGAGACTCCCCGGGACCGAGAGAGCGTGTGGTGTGCTCCACAGGCGGGAAATACCGTGAACGCCCTTTCCCAACTCCCTTTCCCTTCCTCGCCTCCTCCTAACCTTTGTTCAACAGCGGCTTTCTTCATGAGCTCCGCCTACAACCCAAACCGCACCTCCTTTGCTCACAGCTCCTCTCTCCTTTTGCCTTTTTTTCTTTCTTTTTGTTCATGACATTTATCACCTAAAATACTCTGGCATTTAAGGAAGATATTATTAATATGAAATACATAACAAGGTATAAACAAAGATATGAATAAACCAAAAGCCAAAATAAGCAACAGACTTATTGTTGACTCTGTGTCGACCTCAGTGTAAACACCAGCTACCCCGGACACGGTCCTTTCCCTGTGTGTTCACTGATTTGTCCCGAGTATCAGGCACACGATCGGCAGTCAATTTATCCTTGTTGAAGGAATTGGTGAAGGAATTAATATGTCTCTGGAGTTTATGTAAAGAAACCTAAGCAGGCTGGGTGTGGTGGCTGATGTCTGTAATCGCAACACTTTAGAAGGTTGGGGCGAGATTATTGGAGCCCAGGAGCTCCAGACCAGCCTGGACAACATAGCCAGATGCTGCCTCTACAAGTAATGAAACAGTTAGCCAGGCACGGTGCACACACTCGCCATCCCAGCTGCTCCAGAGGCTGGAGAGGATTGCTCGAACCCAGGAGTTCCAGATAATAGTGAAATGTGACTGGGCCACTGCCCTCCAGCCTGTCTCAAAAAAGAATAAGAAAAATCTACGCACACAGAAGTCTAGAAATTATTAACTTTCAGACAGACCCCATTTCATACGTGAGCGGGAGCAGCATCAGGCATGAAATGGTACGTGATACTGATGGCGACAGTGACTGCCTGGGAAATCCTCAATTAGGACAGAGGAAGGGCGGCCGGTGGCAAGAGACCTGAGCAATGTGAAGCAAAAGGGCCACATTCTCACCTGTGATGGATAGATGAGCTCTAAAACAATTAGGTAGGAAATGGCTATCACGCACGGTATTTATAATACTGCGGTACGTTCTAGAAGAGAGAGCCAAAGTCACCGCACCGGGATGGGGGGAGGGAAGCAGAATATCTCCCACTGAGCTTTACTGTACGATATGGCCCTATGTGCATACAGTGACCATATCAAATAAAAATTAATCAAAATAATAGGTGTAAGAAGTGAAAACCTAGATTCGGTTTATTTTATTTTATTCTTTTGGAGACAGCCTCACTCTGTTGCCCTGGGGTAGAGTGCTGTGGTGTCACAGCTCACAGCAACCTCAAAATCTTGGGCTCAAGAGATTCTATTGCGTCATCCTGCTTCATTTTAGGACTACAGGTGCCACAGCGCCCAGCTATTTTTTTTTTTCACTCGAGACAGGGTCTCGCTCTTGCTCAGGCTGGTCTCCAGCTCCTAAGCACCGGCAATCCACCTGCTTCAGCCTCACAGAGAGCTAGGATTTCAGGGGCCCTAGATTCAGTTTAAATATTGGATTTTGAGAATTAAAACAGATTCTTCTTGCTAGTCCTCTTTTTAAATTAAGGAAATATGTAATGAATGCATCAAAGGAATTAAACAGTCCTAACTGTTGGAATTTCATGTGACTTCAAAGTAAACTCCTGCGCTGAGAGGATGTAGCAGCTGCGCCGGGAGGGAGGTCTCGTGTGGATCCGCCTTGCACTGGGTCCACTGAACGACACGTTCCGCGCGGGCCAGGGCTTCCCTCGTGCCCGTTATGTTCCCCTCACACCTCTGGTCAGCCTGCTGGTCGTCTGCCTCCCTGTAGCACTTTCGCCCAGGGGGTCAGGGGCCAGTTCCAACCCTTCTGGAACAGTGGCAGGTATCACCATGACGGAGCGAGTATCTGCTGAATGATGGAACGTGCATGGCAGTGCCGTAGACTCCCGGACTGAAGGCTGACTTTGTAACACAGGAGAGACCTGCTTTTCTTTCCCTGTGGTACAGTTGAAGTAGCTTTTTCATTCTATCAGCAAACCTCATGTTTGCAGATAGCACCAAGGTAGAGCTCAGCTCCACTCTGTCATTGGAAGTCACAAATTCTAAATTAAATCTTAATACATTTTACACCACTTTGTGTGCAAGTGTGTCTGGCACATTTAGGATCCAGGATTTTCAGAACGAAAGCCTGATTCTAGAGACTACAGAATCCAGCCACTTCTCAACAGACTCCAGTGCTCTCGGCATGAGGTACAGAAGGATATCTCAAAAAAAAAAAAATGATGTTGGAACATTTATTCTTAATAAACACAGGACTAATGGAGCAATTGTGTCCTTTCTGTTTTATGTTTTATCTTGTTCTGGATTTTTTTTTGGCAAAAAAGAAAAATGAAACTAGTATTCTTTGTTTAATTTTTTTTTTTTTTTTGTATATAATGAGTCTTATTTCATTGCCCTCGGTAGAGTGCCGTGGCATCACACAGCTCACAGCAACCTCCAACTCCTGGGCTTAGGCGATTCTCTCGCCTCAGCCTCCCGAGTAGCTGGGACTACAGGCGCCCGCCACAACGCCCGGCTATTTTTCTGCTTTGCGGTTCGGCTGAGGCTGGGTTTGAACTCGTCACCCTCAGTATATGGGGCCGGAACCCTACTCGATGAGTCAAAGGTGCCGCCCGAAACTAGTATTTTTATCCCCTTAGGGAAGTGTTCTCTCTTTTGGGGGCCGCTTATGCGGGTCCCATTTCTGGGCTCAGCGCCCCAGGTGCAAATGCCGCACTGTGCTAGTCAGGGCCCTTCCCTGGAGCCCTGGGCCTGTTCTCCCACCCCCGGACTGTCCACTCACTTGTGTCTCCTGTGTGCTGTGTGCAGCCTCCCAAACTCCACCCAAGACTCTCGGAAGAATGTACAGGGAAACCGCTAGCAATATACGGACGTGATCTGAAAATGGTTTAAGCTCCAGTTTAAGCTCATCATAGTTCACTTAGCGTTTTGTATAAATGACTTCTTTCTAAGAGCTTTAAGATAACCATGTGTCACTAATCTTGGATATTTCAGAAGTTAGACTAATTTATATTGTGGTCTCTTTTATTTATGTTTACCAGAAAGCAGTCGTGTCACAGAAGGATAATCTATCACTTCCAGCACTAGAGGGAATGAAAAAGAATAAAAAGGATTCTACCTATTCTACAAATACACTAGAAAATGGCGAGGCAGCAACCACCAGGATACGAAGGGAGGACAGGATTGGAGGACACACATGAACTGGAGGAGCTGAGTCCAGACAGAACAGAAACCAATCTTCATCAATAGGATTACACTTGTGCACAAAAGATACAAATCAAAATCCAGCAGAATTCGATTTACTCGAGGCACAGAAAACCCTAATGACACATTTAAAAATAAAAAGAATTAAGAAATGCCAACCAGGCTGCTAAAAAATATAAACCGAAGCTGGTACCATAATGTTAATTTTAGACAAAATAGACTGTGCTTGGAAAGTGACATCAGACGTAAGGATGCCATCACCTGATAATCAGAACAATTCAGGCGTAATCTGGAATCCTGTCCAACAGCATTCAGTGGAAGTTTAAATTATAAAGTAAAATTAGAGAAGAAATTGAAAATAACCAATCTCCATGAGATTTTAATAAACTTCTCTCAGAAACAGATACACAAAATAGACAAAATTTAAACGTAACCGATTTAAATAAACAACTAAGGAATTTGATCAAATTGTCATACAAATAACCTTACTCAGAACACACACTTCTTTATTCTCACAGGAAATAGTTACAAAAAATCCTGTCCCTCAGCCACAAAGGAACTCTCAAAAATGCCAAAAATGAGATAATTTTAACTCTTCCTTTGATCTCAATATATGAATATTTGAAACAACAGAAAAATTACCCCGAAGCTTCCATACATTTGGAAGTGCAGAACCACTCTTTCAAATAGTTCATGGATCAGGGAATAAAGCAACAGTCCTTAATTGTTATCTAAAAACAACATACTGTGTCTTCCCCGCACAGAAAAAGAGTCCTGCTTCTGAATGAAGCTTCTGCTTTTCAGTTTTCAAAAAATGCTTCAGAAAGCAGTTATTACACTTCCAGTGACTCTATGGGAACAGATATTTATAATTCCCTTTATCTATCATCTATCTGCTTTATTTCCTATTCTAAAGTATTCAAAGCACATGCCGTGGTTGGGATTCTTGGAGGACAGTTATGCTGAGTGTGGGGGAACTTGGTAGATTTTGCAATGAGCCCTGGAGACCAGAATAATGAAATTATTATTAAAGTTTTAGTTATTTAGCCCAAATAACCAGCTAAGTTTCCTGAAAAGCAGAAGTATTTCTAAGTTCCTAAGGTATCTTTCTGCTTTCACTTTTATATATATGAAAATCCTGAAAATATACTAAGGATAAAGCAACCAGCATGTCCTTGAGTAGGTGACTGGATAGATGAAACTGTGGCGCCTCCAGACAATGGTCTGTTATTCAGAGCTAAGCAGAAATGAGCTATAAAAAGACACAAGACTGTCCCCAAACGCCTGTCACTAACCGAGAGAAGTCAGCTGGGGAAGGCTACATGCCATGTGAGTCCCACGACACAAGTGTTCTGGAATTTAAACTATGGAAACTAAACTTTGGAGTTACAGCTCAGTGGCTACGGGTGGGGGAGCTGGGTAGTTGGAGCACCGAGGATTTTGAAGGTGGTGACGCTGCTCTGAGTGACAGCGCATGGTGGATACTCACTATACAGTTATCAAAACCCATGCAATGTGCGACACCAAGAACTGCCATGTACATTATGGACTCTGGGCAAAGGTGACTTGTCACCAACTGTAACACATGGACACCTGGGGGTGGGTGTCGATGGGGGCAGTGTTTGGGCTGAGGAAGTATGTGGGGATTCTCTCCACTTTCTGCTCAATTTTGCTATGAATCTAAAGCTTCTGGGAAAAAATAGTGCTTAAAAATAAATAAGTAAATAAATAACACATGCACACATGCCCCCAAAACCAAACAAAGAAAAACAAACAAGTAAACAAAGAAAACCCAAAGTACAAAATGTTTTACAAAACCACACACAAGGAACTCCTACGTGTGAGACGACACATTCGTGTCTAGCAAGGGACTGTCACAGCCCTGCTCCTTCTGCCGAGATTTCTGTGGCGACACTTCAGTAACGTATGCAAGCAGCCAGATCCGTCTGGCTCATGCTTGCTTTTGTCTGTGTGCATCTGTCCCTGTCAGCAGAGGTGCGTGTTAGCCAATGTCTGTACCTGCGTAAACACTTAGCAAATTCAGTGTGTGGGGTGGAGTGACATTCCTCCCAGGAGAGACGCAGTGGGACGCCGCCATTCATACCTGGGACTGCTACCTGATTAGGTGATGGCACACCATAGCCGAAAAGCTCTCAGAAGACCCTTCCTTTTTGAGATGCCGCCGTAATTCTGGTGTCCTTGACTAAAGGGAGAAGGTTTGGATACCCCTTCAATGGGGCACGGTGGTGGGGACAGGCCATCCAAGGGACAGGAGGGTCCCTCAGGACCCTGCTGTAGTCGTGCTCCCTCCCAGCACAGTTGGGGGGCGCACTGGGACTGGAGCTGGAACTGGAATAGCCCCCGAGGTTCTCCTCACGGTTATGCGATTCACCGGCAAGTGTGCTAAAGCCCAGCAAAATCAGCCCATCATCCCCGATCACAAAGAAAGGAAGAGCAGAGAAGGGCCACTCACTATTGCCTGCGGCTCGCAGCCAGGGTCTGATGTCCCTGTGGGACAGCTTCAAGAGGAACGGGTAGAGAGCTGATTTGCTATAACTGGAAACATTCTAATACAATCCCGAGTTCCAGAAAACCTGCTGATACGCAGTGGGGCTGAGGAGGCACTGGCTGCCCTCCGTGGGACCCAGCACAGACTGCATACGCTCGGCCCTTCTTAAAGTCACTCTTGTAGCCTGGGGCGGGTGGGGCTGTGTGGCCTCGCGGCAGGGCCACCGGACAGGTGCACTCTCAGTTACACGGGCGACCGGACAACTGAACTGTACATGGCTGCACTTTTGTGAGCGAAACCCTTTCCTGTGTAGTGCCCGCCTAAGGGACCAGGCTGCCTCTTGTTCCCGCTAGTAGGTGCTCAGTATTCTCAAGGCTCACATCTAAAAGAGACAAGAGACAAAAAATGTCAAAGAAGATGCCACTCTTCCCACTCCTGCTGCTGAGAGTGTGCGCCTCGCTGCAGAGAGCCCTGGCGACAGGGCGGCCGTGCTCAGCTTTATCCTCTGTCTCTGCAGTGTGCGGCATGGGGACATGGTTACTGAGCTGCACACCTCGGGTCTAAAAGGAACAATTCTGCTAACAGGTTTGTAGGAAACCACCGAGGTGTAGGCAATTAACCACCTGGGTACCAAGTGGAGGCGGGGCTCCACTTTCACAGACCCCTAAGAGGCGAGACGAAGCATTTGTTCAGGCTATGTTTCACTCAAGCTCTTATTCCGCACTCCTGGAAGAATACTGACAAGGACGGAAAAGCGTCCAGTGCCATCTGGAAGCAATTCCTCTGGAAACTTCCCTCCGCTGTCCAGGGAGGTATTTATGCTTAGAAAGCTGGAGAGTGAAGATAATCGGCACCAAGAGCACTCCCCTCAGATAAGCCGAAGGGTATGAAGGAAGCGAACACTGCTGTGATTTATAATTCATGTTTCAGAACCAAGTGATAAAAACGCCTGATTCATGCGAAAATGCAGACGGAGGCGGGAGAGCCGTGGGTGGGCACGCACTAGTCTGCGGCATGGACGGTGCGGGGGGACCCCACCTAGGAGCAGCAGGAGTGTGGGGGGCAAACCTGGCTCCTCCAGCCCAGAGGGGCCGCTCAGAATTATTTCACCACGATGCTCCTGTCGGCTGAAGCCGTGTGGATATTTTAAGAGCTTTTCCAGCCAGGAGACTCCTGGTTTCCGACAGGCTGCACCTGTGGACGGGTGTGACTCAGGGTGTCCCCTCCTCCCAACCACCAGTAGCTTTGTAGGCATCCAACGTGGGGAGCTGGGGACACGACACAGGCCTCTGGTCCAGCAGGGAAGGTTTCCCTTTTCAGGGAAGTTAAAAATAAGAAGGCTGCAGATGAAATGTTAAACTGTGGGTTCTATTTCCCAATCTTTTTGGGGCCCTCCTACATGTTAGCCATGAAACACGGCCCCCACCCTCCACCGAACCTTGACCCTAAAATCAGCCACAGCCACAGCTCTGGGGAAGGATGATCACTTTGCACGTGATCAGCACGGTGGCTTCAGCCAGGCTGCTTAGAACAAAGCTAGAGATGAGACCATGGCTCAGCGAGGGCCACGGACGCTTCACAGGGGACAGAGTCAGCCGGAAAGGGACACGCTTTCCTCATGGGAAGATTGGAACTTGAGTTTTCTGCTCACTTAATCAGGAACAAAATATTGTCAGTATCCTAGACAAGACAGAAATATGTTTTCTATTTCTGAGGAAAAACAAAGCAACATTGGAAATTAAAGTCTGTGCTCCCAACTCAATTGCTAAAATAAAATAATAAAATAAACCCCCAATTCACAAGGATCAGTCTATGTAATGCAGGTGCATTATTCTGTGTTCCATCATTGATAATTTTGTTTCACAGACTAAATAAATACCTGACGCGAATTTGTTTTTCCCTTTGGAGCAACAATAAAAGCAGCCCAAATTTCAGTGTTCGTTGCACCCGAGAGCTTGTTACGGGGCTCCCCACTCTCCCTGCGGGCAGGTGCTGCCACTGCCGGGGCACAGTCCGGGTGTGGAAGGCAGGGTTGGCCCCACAGGCGGGCCGTCAGCACCACGGCCCACAGTGTTCACCAGGCGCGAGCCGCCACCCGCACGCTGTTGTCTGGCCCATGGGCAGCCCCCGCCGCGCAGCCACCTCGTGGAAACATCTTCGATGCGGAGCTGTGGGAGGGCCCGGGAGCCCTTGTTTCACTGTAAGATAGGAACCCACTGAGCCCCACTTGTGATCAGGCTGCTGCTACTTGCTGAGGACAGAGCAAGAAAAGGGGACACCCCCTTGTCCTGCGTAAGACCCTCCAGCTGGGAAAGGACACTGGGTCCACAGTGAGGCTGCTGTATTATCTCCACGTTTCTCTCTCAGGGGACAGTGCGGACATTATAAGTATGGATAAACATATTTCTACCTTCCATCTCCCAGGGCCCCTCGCATCTCCCTCGTCAGAGGTCTTTCGGGGGGTGTCGGAGTGGGCGTGGGCTGTGTTCATGGACCGGAGAGGGAACGGCATATGGGCGGGGCCTCACCCCTGGTGAAATGATCTGACAACGATCTTTTGACCTTACCTGGTGAATTTGGGGCGGCCTCAGTCTCCGATTCAGTGGCAAAGGGTCAGTCAAGGGGATGTTGGCATTGGTGTGTCCTGACAGCGTGAGAGTGAGGGGTGGAGGAAACTGCTCCCCATTGGGACCAAGGACACCTGCAGAGTGGATCCTGGGGCACAGGTCCTGTGTGCCAAGGGTCACGGGTGGTTTGGGGTGGTCAGGATGGGAGTGTCACCAGCGAGGTGTGTGTGACCTTGGAGAGTAGCTTCACTGCACCAGTGGAGACCCAGTGGCCACAGTGTCCATGAGGGAGGTGGCTGATCCTGTCCTGTAGAGTTGGGCTGGCAACTGCTGAGGGCAGGGGAGGACGGTTCTGCCCCAGGAGGTCACAGGGGCTCGGACCCCTCTGTCTTGTTATCCTGTCTGCTGCCCTTGCCCACGTGCCCTGCTGTGGCCCCTGGAGGTGGGAAGAGGAGGACGAGGGGCAGCTGTCTTGTCCGGGCCTGCCAGTGGCACACGCCGTCATTCCCTTGGCCAGAGGAAGATGGGAGGACGGAGAGTGATGTCCAGTAGGGCATCGGAGAGAGGACACGTGAGTGGGGGAGGTGCTCCTATTAACAAAGACCAGGAGGAGAATGCACAGAGGGACCCTTCCTGACCGTTATTGCTGGTGGCAGGAGCCAGAGACGAATCAGGGAGAAAAGACCAAGGGCGTGTGCGACAACAGAGAGACGTGTGCCAGAAGACTCGCTCCCGGGGAGGGCGACGCCATCACAACCAGCTCAGCAGCAGCTGTGGTCACCAGGCCTCCTCGGGCTCTTGCTTGTCATCCCACCATGAGTCCAGGGTCCTGCAAAGCCTTTTGCTCCTGGGCCCCTCAGGGCAGCCCGCGGTGAGGATGCTTTATATGAGCGACGTGGAGAACACACGCTGGTTTGGGTGCTAAGGCGCAGTGGGCGCCAGCAGATGCTGTGACTTCAGGCAGTGCCCGCCCCCCAGTGGCTGTGCCCCCGACAGGATTTCCCCACAGCCTCCCGCAGGGCGCGGGGCCCAGAGCTTCGCAGGCACGACTTGCGACTGCACATATTTCCTTTTTGTCATCTTACATCTTGGGAAATTGAGGCACAGAGAGGTGAAACCTTTTTCCCAAGTCCGTATCACAAGCCTTGAGCTTCCTCACCTGTCCTAGTGGGACCCTGGTTCATCCCTGTGTCCTACGAGTGCTACTGAGGTCCCCCCGCCACTGGGATATGTTGGAGGGAAACAAGATTCCAAAGAAATTCCTCTACACAGTAAGTCTGAAAACTCCCACCAGGAACGAAGATTTATCTAAATGGACCTAGTGGTGAGTGTGATGGCTGAGGGCAGGGTGGTGTCACCTGACCGAGCCAGGTTCTAATATTAGCGTTCCCCTACTGACACGGGGTAGCTGCCTACAGTCTCCCCTGGAGATGGGCCCGACTACCCAGAAGCAGCGAGTGACCCTGAAGGGCGGCACCGTGTCTCCTGCTGAGCACTCGTCCCTTCAGGATGGGAGAAAAGCACAGTCTGGTGGCACCAGGAAGAGGGCTGCAGTGGAGCAGGGCTCCCTTTCCAACACCCCGGCTGCCTCCGACAGGAGCCTCCAGGGAGGATGTATCCAGAGGCAGAGGTGGGGAGGAGGGAAAGCAGCAAGCGGCCAACCGGCAGACTGCGGGCTGAGACATCGCCATGTAAGGGGCTCCCCTCTCTCCCAGCAGGGACTGAAGCAGCTGCAAGGCTGAGGCCTCCCCGCAGTGTGGGTCCTGGGGGGTCTGAAGTCTCAAGGGGGCTTATTCGAGGGTGTTCCAACTATCAGTCTGTTTCTGAATTAGACTCTCTCTCACCCTGGAGAAACCTAGGCATTGGTAACTCAGGCTGGGGGTGGGTGAGTTTTCTCCAGCACTCTCTGTGGGTGGCCTGAGCAGGCCAGGCAGACCGGACTGCAAGGACGTGCCTGACCCACTAACACGCCTAGTTTAAGAAATAATCATTACTGGGCGGCACCTGTGGCTCATACCAAAGGTGGCAGGTTCAAACCCAGCCTCGGCCGAACTACAAAAAAATAGCCGGGCATTGTGGCGGGCACCTGTAGTCCCAGCTACTCGGGAGGCTGAGGCAAGAGAATCACCTAAGCCCAGGAGCTGGAGGTTGCTGTGAGCTGTGTGACGCCATGGCATTCCATGGAGGGGGGCGATAAAGTGAGACTCTGTCTCTACAAAAAAAAAAAAAAATTCATTACTGAGAAGGGACATGAAGAAAGGGCTACAAGGGCGATGGGTCGGAGCCTGGCCTGCTGAACCAGGAGGTCGGAGGACATTCACCACTCACAGGTCTGGGCAAGAAAAGGGGAAAGAATGTGGGTAAGAGGTAACCTGGTAACCAGTGACCAGTAAAAAGGACAAGCCTGCCTGGAGCTGCAGAGGCAGAGGAAAGGCTTGCAGCCAGTTGCACACAGTTGCAAACAGAGAGGAAGAGGCCGTCTACACTGCACAGCCTGGCCGGTCTCTCTCTCTGTCGCCCCTTTCCATCCATAGAGAGACCCGCTCCCAGTTGTCTTTGGAAGTGCCCCAAACTTTCTCTTCGTTTTTGAATGAAACTTCTCCTGTTGTACTGAAGCTGGTGGGAAGTGGCTGTTGCGTTCTAGCCACGCTGCCTGCGCTGTGCCAGTTTTACTCCGGTTTCCCCACACTCTTATTTTTTAAACCCTCTGCCCCTCAGCAAACCAGGTCAACTGGGTTTGGGGAACCAGGACTTCCAACTCCCAACAATTCCAAGGCTCAAGATCTCCATGTATGCTGAGTTGTAACATTCTGGTTGATATACTTGCACACAGCTAGTAAGCCTAGTTTCTCCTACATGTGAAAATCTCTCTCTAAGGCACACGCACACATGCACACACAAGAGCTCACGTTCATTTCTTTCCATGTAGATTAGTGGTGCAGCCAACAGGTAGCGAGGTCTCTGGAGGAGCCAGAGGTGACTCTAGAGAATGTGGACACCAGAGTATGGACAGCAGGACTCGCACGTGGAGTGACCCCCCCGTATCTCAGGAGGTCCCTCAGAGATCCGTGATGGAAAGTCACGGTGATGTCAGTGTCAGCAACAGCACAAATTTGGACCCAGCTGTCTAGGGAACAGCTGACCGAGACTGTTCTCCACCAGACCCGAGCACGCCCCTCCATGAGTCTTTGACTCTGGCCTGTGAAGTCTTGAGCAAACACCAACTTAGTTTCCAATGGCTCAAGGTTGCACCCCTAAAATGACGGAGCCCCCCTCTCAGTGTACGCCTGAGACAGCTCATGGCCCTGGGCAGGGTTTCTATCATTCCAGCAGCATCTAAAGACACGCTTCTGTCTTGGTCTCACGGTCTCCTTGGGAGGCTGGGGGCTTAACTCCTCCAAGGAGGCAAACCCAGAGGGGTTTCACAAGAACCGAGGCACCTTCTGTCTTTTTGTAATTTTTCATTTCCCTAACTCTCCTGAGCCCCTCAGCCCTTCCTCAGATAAGTGGCTGCCATCTTATCAGCTTTGGCTAAGAGACACCAGGTCACTGTCCCATGGGGTGACTCCTGTCGGCCCACAACTGTTGGAACCACAGATAGAACAAACAGGATGCCGTGAAGGGGGCACCCCCAGTCAGCGGGCTCCCTCCACTCCCACACAGACGTGCGGTGCGGGCCCCTGTCCAGGAAGCCCCTGTCCCTTCTGCATCTTGGTTGTTGGGAATGACGTGGCGGAGTCACACCCTCGGGTTGTCACTTACCTACTTGCTGGGGCTGCGTGCGGGGAAGCCCTCAGACGGAACAGCACTTCTTACCTGGGGGGACAGGCAGATGTTTTGCAGGACGCCAGCCCCGTGACAGGGCGGGTGTTGGGATCGCAGAAGGACGTATTGACGGGAAACTTGAGGTCCCGGTAGCAGCCCTCTCTCATAGTCATGCGCCCTGTAAGAAAGAGGGAACTGTGGATGAAGACTCGCCGTGTGGTGAAAGGCTGCAGGGGAATCTCTCTTAAAAAATCTTAAGAGTGTGTGTATGCCTTTGTGTTAATGACCGACTGGTCAACTGATATTCCAATTTGCCGACCATAATTTTAATTTTAATTAATTAATTAATTAATTAATTTTTGAGACAGAGTCTTGCTTTGTCCCCCTTACAGCAACCTCAAACTCTTAGGCTCAAGTGATCCTCTTGCCTCAGGCTCCCGAGTGGCTGGCACTACAGGTGCCCCCTATAACACCCAGCTATTTTTTTTGAGAGAAAGGATCTCACTTTTGCTCAGGCTGGTCTTGAACTCCTGGGCTCAAGCAATCCACCTGCCTCAGCCTCCCTTACTGCTAGGATAACAGGCGTGAGCTACTGCTGCCGGCCCATAATTTTTAATTAATAAATTTCATCAGTTCTAAGAGACACATATTTCCCCTACATTTTTTTTTTTTTTTTGACACAGAGTATCACTATGTTGCCCTGGGTAGAGTGCCTTGTGTCACAGCTCCCAGCAACGTCCAACTCTTGGGCTTAAGAGATTCTCTTGCCTCAGCCTCCCAAGTAGCTGGGACTACAGGCGCCCACCACAACACCCGGCTATCATTTTGTTTTGTAGTTCGGCCGAGGCTGGGTTTGAACCAGCCACCTTTGGTATATGGGGCCGGCGCCCTACTCGATGAGCCACAGGTACCGCCCTATTCATTTATTTTTTGTCAGAGTCTCACTGTGTTGTCCCAGGCTAGACTTCAGTGAGGTCATTGTCACTGCTCACTGCACCTTCCCGTGGTCTAGGACTACAGGCCACCACCCCTGCCTAGTCTTTCTATTTCTGGTAGAGACGAGGTCTCACTCTTGCTCAGGCTAATCTCAAACTCCTGATTTCAAACTATCCTCCCGCTATGGCCTCCCTGAGTGCTAGGATTACAAGTGTGAGCCATTGTGCCTGGCCACAAATGCTGATTTAAAATGAGCACAATTAAAACATATTAAGATATAGCACGATTTTGTCACTGCACTTGGAGATTCTGAAGAGGGCATGGTACTGTTTGCCCTCATTCCACTGCAGCCCCAGCTTCCTCGGAGCGCCTCTTACCTGCGTTCCTATCATCCAGTGTGTTAGCAGGGTTTACTCACAAGGGAATAAACCAGAGAGCTGCTCCAGAGGAGCAAACCAGAAGGGTGTACACACCAGGGGCAAAACTCCAGGCAGTTCCATAGGAAGTCAAACCCTTCGTCGTTTAAAGATGATATGTACCTCAATGTACGTTAGAAACAGGTGTGACATTTTGGCACTGCTTTCACCATCGTGAAACATTTTGGCACTGTCATGCAAAAGAAGGCCATTCAGGAGGGAAAGTTATACTTTTTAGACAATCACTTTTCTTACAAGTTAAGATGAGGACAGCTCTCCTGAGTCCCAACGCGGGAAATCGCAGTGCACACCTGTGGGTTTGAGCCCAACTTCCCACTTCCTGGGCTTTGGCCCTTTCAGAGAAGGGGAGACTAAACGAGACCCTGTGGTTTTATAAAACCGTTCACTTCTCTGCTAAATTGTTGTTGCTGAGGTCAGCGGTTTGCATTTTATGCTTCCTTACTGTAAATTTTATAATTATTCATTCTCTATTGTAATGATGTCTGATCAGGAATTGTTTATTTAAAATTCAACTTTGATAAATACTCTGTAGAAATGCATATGTCTAAGAAAGAACAAGATTAGATCACACACATTTTCACTAAAATAAGGTCATGTTGGCATCCATAGAAGATGCATCTCAATCCCTTGGGGCAACAAAAAAGGTGATAAAAATGAGTATTTCCAGTGTGCTGGTGAATCTACAGCCTAACATTTGCTCTAGCAGAATTTGACAACCTCAAAGTGGGGATCTAGTGACTGCCCTTCATGGTCCAAGTTCCTGCTGGGCAGGTGTGATGGAGGGAGGGAAGGCTACTCAGTACATACTGACGGGAAGATGAATGTAAGTCACCTTGAACACCTCTTGTAATTGAAAAAGTCAAGTGTGAACTGAGTATTACAATTTTAAAGCAGTTTTTTTCTTTCTTAAAATATGCATATTTTTTTTGGCAGTGTGTGTAACCCTCCAACACAGCATTAGACTTGTCAGATGTATGTGCAAATTCTGATACTGCCAGTAATTTTCAGCTGTGACTTTGGAGACTTGTCATTTTTTTTAATGAGGCACAATTGGCATTTTAGACAATATTCTTGACTGTCTAGCAAGTTGCACATATTGCAAGAGTTTAGCATTCCTGGCTCCTGAGTGTCAGAACATTCCACCCTTGTCATTGCGACAACTGAAACAGCGCCACAGGTTCCCAAATGCCCCTTACAAAGGACAGCATGGTCTTAGGTTGAAAATGCTGATAGACCAGAAGCAGATGAGGAAGAATGAATATAGTTGAGAAAGTGGGAATGTAAGTTTAAAAGTTTTAACAACTAATGGAAACAGAGTATAAAAAATGGTGTTTAGGAAGTTCAAAAAATATTTACTTAAGAAAATAATGATTAACATGCTAAAAAACAGAATTTGCGGGATTTTCTAAAGCAATATGCAGAAGACAATTCATGATTTTATTTGTATTGTAAATACAAATTTTGTTTCTATTGATAAATACAATAAATAAATATTTTTATTGCTAAATAAGAATGGAAATATGTGACCCAGATATCTAATTAGGATGTGAGAAAAAGGGGTGGATCAAGGAGGTAGAAAGAGGGAATACATACAGAAACAGAAGTCAAAAGGTTAGAAACAGAAGTCAGTCCTTCCTAATGAAAATGAACATACCCAAATACAACCCCACGCACTCCCTTCTCTCATGCCCTCCACTACCCTTCCTAAACCTCTTGTTTATGATGGTTTCAGTCAGATCCTATCAGCGGAGTCTCTAGCATAGGACTTGAGCAGAAAAGAGTCAGAAGCCAAGTTAGCTTGTCTCTGGCAGCAGCAGACATAAGCACAGGCTCTGGTAGAAACAAAGTCTGCAGTTGTCTTCCCACATTTTCCTGCAAATCACCTGCACCAATGTTGTCTTAGCTTTAATCATCACCAGAGATTTTTAGAATTTTCACGGTTTTGTAAAAGCCAGAGTGATTATGAAAGCTATAGGTGTTTGTCTTTACTCTTTGAATCTTTTTGTTTTGTAAACAACTAAATGAAATATCTATCTTATTATCTATATTAAATAACTAAACAATTAAACGAAATATCTATTTTATTATCTATATTAAATAATTTCCTGTTTGCCATACCTAGAATGGTTTCTGTCTTGTGAGTGAAACGGTCACTGATATTTTGACTTAATGATGAAAATGATAAGCAAAAATATGCAAGATATGAAATGAAGATAAGAAAATATTTACATGCAGAAGAAATGACAGTAATCTATTGGAGTACTCTTTTTTTTTTTTTTTTAGAGACAGAGTCTCATTTTATTACCCTTGTAGAGTGCCGTGGCACCAAGCTCACAGCAACCTCCAACTCTTGAGCTTAGGCGATCCTCTTGCCTCAGCCTCCCAAGTAGCTGTGACTACAGGCACCCACCACAATGTCCGGCTACTTTTTGGTTGCAGTTTGTCCACTCTTGGTACATGGGGCCAATGTCCTACCGACTAAGTCACAGGCACCACCTGGAGTACTCTTTTTGAATAGATAAAAATGAAATTTTAAATCCTATAGAAAAAGGGGTTTTCTTAATAAGAAAAAAGGAACTGAAAATATGAACAATCTCAGTGGTCCAATTACTATGCATACATTATCAAAGATCTAACTTCTAAACAAAATACATTCAGATGCTTCAAATAAAGTCTACCAAATGTTAAAAAAATAGATAACATTAAAGCTATTTAAATTACTCCAGAGCATAAAAAGTAAGAAAAGTTTCTAACATTTAAAGAAATAAATTTTGTACATATTAGCACATAACAGAAAACTACATGTTAATAATACTTAGATGTATAAATGTGAAAAATACTAAATAAATTAAGAGGAAACAGACTCAAGCAGCTCACTGAAAAAAGATACATGTGTCAGTAATGACTCATCACAAGAATGCAAGGATGGTTCAATATTAGGAAAATCTGTTAATTCATATCACCATTTAATGAATCAAAGGGGAAACATACTTTAAATGTAAAAAAATTCAGCATGTGATAAATTTTACCTCCATTTTTGATAAAAATTTTAGTGAAAACTGGCAACAGATGAAAATTTACTCATATCAATACATTTGTATATTTGTGTGAATTTGTGTGTGTTTGTGTGAGTTTGTGTCAGTATTTGTGCATTTATGTCTATGTCTCCATAGATGTATATATAGATATTTGTATGTTGATTTAGATTTAGAAGCTGGTAGTATGGAAAATATTAGCTGCTCTCAAACTTCTACTGTCCTGTTGTGTATTCAGAACACTGCGCTAACCCAAGTTCTGATCATCTTCTATCCACATGTGTAAGAAAAATGGCAAGAATTAAAAATTAAATAATCACATTTAAGTTTTTGCACACTATGTCTTCTTTTTAAAAGTGTTTTTCTTGGGTTTTTAATCAGAGATTTTTGCTCACAATATGCATGTACTTTGCCTGCTCATGATCTTGGGTTCACCCACTTAGACCCATTGTGCTGAGCTCTTGTACTCGACATCAGCTCTCCTGGTGCTCGGCCTTCAGACCCCGTGCCTAGACCCTGCTCTGGCATCCCTCACCTTCCCAGGTCGAAGGAACCGCACTTCTTGTTTTTGTGTTCTTTGGTCAGTGGACGGTAGGACTTCACAGTCCCTATAATTATGTGAGCCACTCTCTCCTAATAATTCTCTTCCTGTCCAGATAAGTAGGTAGGCAGGTAGGCAGAAAGAAACACAGACAGACAGACAGATATTTCTTTTGGGTTCTGTTTCTTTGGGGAACTCTAAGAGAGTACCCCATAAAGTCTGTAAACTAACAATCTGAAGTACCCCCCCAACAAGCTGGTTGAATATACCCCTCTTGGCCAAGGGGATCCCCTCAAACTGAGTTTCTAGCCCTGAGCGGGAGGCAGGCACACCTCATCATGTCCCCTCCCTTCTTGGAGACATCCTTTGTGACTTATTAACAGGCTTAAGGCTCTGCAAAACCCACCTGCAGGGCCTCAACATACACCGCAAATTACTAGAGTCTAGTACAGGTCCGATGGCTTGTATCTAACTAACAGAACCTTATCTTAATTTAAAGAATTCCAACCTTTAGCTTAGACAAAGCTTCATTTCTTTAATTGTGAATCAAAGAGTCTTTAAACTGCCTATAACTCATAAGCCCCTACTTTGAGATGTCCACAAACCAATATATGCCTTTCATGTATTAATTTACAACTTAACAAGTAATCCTTGTCTCCCTGAAATGTATAAAAACAAACTGTAACCCCACTAGAGCAAGTCTACATGCTCAAGGCTTCTCGAGCTTGGCTCCAGGCTGCAGGTCTCAAATTTGGTCCAGAATAAACCTCTTTAAAATAAATCTCTTTACTTTATTTTCTGTCAACAATAACAGATATAAAAGTGAATTTAAATGTTTCTTCCATTGACTGATTTCAAATGTCCAAATATTCTGAGAAAATAAAAATATATACAGACATCCATATTTCCAACAGTATTTCAGTTCTCCAATGGCTATTTTTATACCAGTGTGTGGAAAATCGCATTTTCAGATGAGTTCATGTGGTGGAATGGGTTCTCCTAAGGCATTTAGCTAAGCATTTATGGAGACTTGGGCATTATTTCTCTGACTAATGGCATATCTGTGAAGGCATTTTTCAACAGTGCTTATAATCACTTAACCTTGTCCGAAAGAAAAATCACATAATCCATGAGAATGCCAGCATCATGCCGGCCAATTTTGTAAAATGATCCATATTAATAGATAAGAGAGAAGAGGCTAAAATTCAAAGGATAAAGTAAGAAAGTCCCAGAGAACCGTCCATTAACTGCAGAAAGACGAGTCCCGCCTACAGGCAGCGGCGAGTTCACTGAGCAATGAGCCCAGGAACTAACTACTTTTATCTTTTGCAGAAACCACCTCTGCCCCGGTCTTTGGAAACCACTTAAGAATCTTCATATTTTGCCAAAGTATCTGGAAGAAGAATATTCAGTCTGAAAGACTGTGATTTGTTATCAAAGAATCTCCAAGTGTTCAATAATTCTAACTGTAGAATGAATTCCAGCTGGCGCAAATGCTTTATTTTTTTTTTTTTTTTAATAATGGAAAAGAAAAAAAAACTGATCCCATAAACTGAACTGCAGAGAAAACTGGAAAATATTTTGCCAGTGCACAAGTGTGTGCAGTCTCCTAAGAAGCACACGACATTTCCACTGGTTGTGCTCGTAGTACTCTGAGGTGTCACACGTGGCCTTAACGGGACGTGGAGAGAGGAGGGAAGCTCTGGCAAAGCAGAGTGGTGTGTTCCTGGAGCTGTTCAAATGCTGAACAAGTCTCAGGTGTATTTCAGTGACAGCCTTTCCCGGGCACACTCGCTCTGAGCACAGGGCACCCTAGCGTGTCCCAGAGCTGGGAGTGTGGTCCCGAAAGGGTGTCACTTGTCTGATCATAAGTGGACCCTCCCCTTAAGAGGGAACGGGCTCCACTATCCACTTTCCCTGACAGGACTGACCGGTCAGAAGTGGCAGAGGACACCTGGTCCTCTGGACGTAGGCGGGGATGAGCAATTTTAGGGTTTTGGGCTTGCAGAACAAAGTCTCGCACACACAGTGAAGCCCACGGGGGTGGAGGGGAGCTGGCTGTGGCCAGAGAATGGGAATATGGGAGGGACCCTGCCACCCCCGATGAGGGAAGGTCTGTAGGAAGCTGAGACCCTCCAGTGGGACAGGGTCATGCTGGTTGGGAAGAGGTGTCTTCCTCTGCTCACCCTGGGCCTCTGAGCACATGGCCTGGGCTCCCCAGGAATGTGCTCCTTCGCAGAGACCAACCTTTTTTCTGTGCTCTGCATTTTAGGGGAAAGGGGCTGCAGTGTGCATGGACTTGGATAAACACGGAAAGCATTTGTAGATCAGCTCAGAGATGGTCCACGGCAGGGGGAACCAGAAACCATTTAAGGGGGGAACCAGAACCCATTTAAGGGGCTCTTTGGAACTGAATGCTTTAAGTCAAGTTTAAAAGGGAGAGATTCACACTCGCTCCGAGACTCAGAGCGTTCTACACACAGAGCGAGGAGGGGGAAGGTCTAACCTGAAGCAGCATCTGTGGAAAGGATGTAGACACTCTGGCCAACTGGATGAGGATGAGGCGCCACGGAGCTCTGGGCTCCTCAGACACCCCACGGTGATGCGGCCCGAGGAAGGTGGACACGTGCAGTGCAGTCAGCTGGGAGGCGCCTGCGGCTGCCAGTACTGAGTCCTCACAATTTTGCACACATGTGCCCACTCACACACGTGTGTATACACACATACATGTACACACACCCACACATACACACGTGCATACAATGTGTACACACAACACACACGCACATGCATGCACACATATGCACACACACAACACACACACATACACGCACACGAACATACACCGTTTACCAGTTTACCATCTGACAAATGTGAGCATATGGACAGCTCCTCAATCCAGACTTTCCAGGTTTTTGATACAGGATCATACAATTCTTTATAAACTCAGAACGCACGTGCCTTACACATTTAGGAAAGAAATGTTAGGCTGCAATGCTCAGTTCCTTGGCTGAGATATACAGAAGTTCACGTCTTTCACTAGTTCCAACACTAAAAGTTCATTAAATAAGTTTTCATGCAAAGAAGCGACTACTCAAGGCAGACATGGAAGGAATTAGCTCAAGAATGCAGACCCGAGCCTCTAAGAACTGAAGACGCTATTTCTTGTCTTGCATTTCCCCAGCCGGCTTTAAGAAGTTCCAGGTTCAGATTCAAATGCACAAACGTTTGCTGATTGAACAAGTGAATGAATGAATGAATGGTTTGGTACCTAAAAATAAGGGAAAGATTACCAATGATTTCAAACATTTTCCCAAAACCAATCCCTAAATGAATTAAAGCTAGAAATGTTTGTAGATGGTGAAGACAATGATTGGAAAAATACGAGAGCAGGCTTACAAGCCAGCTTTAAAATTTGTCTGAGGAATTTAATTGTGAATTAGACTTTTTTTTTTGAGATAGAGTTTCACTTTGTCACCTGCAGTATAGTGCCATGGTACCATAGCTCACGTCAGCAACCTCAAAGTCCGAGATTCAAGCAATTCTGTTGCCTCAGCCTCCCAAGTAGCTGGGACATAAGGCCCAGCTATTTTTAGAGATGGGGTCTCACTCTTGCTCAGGCTGGTCTCGAACCTGTGAGCTCAGGCACTCCACCGGCCTCAGCCTCCCAGACTGCTAGTAAATAAATATTTTTGTTTGAAAAAAAAAAAGAAAGCATCATCCCCAGACATTGCATGGTACATATTGGAGAGTCTAAAACATAACTATAAGCCAAAATTTAACAAGCATTTTTATTTGTAAGTAAACCAGAGTTTGAAGATTAATTTTTTGGAATACACTGGACCAACTGAATAATAAGTGCTGACTTTTACAAACAGCAGTGTATATAATTTTGAGAAAAGGCTGATGCCTGTACAAGGTAAATGAGAATGTAGTGCTGTCATTGTGACATCCGAGTCCCTATCTCAGAGACAGGCACAGTCAGCCAATCCAGTCCTGACAATATTCTTGGCTTCTGTCTCTCTCTGTGAATCTTGGAGTCCCATTACCAATGCTCCAGACCCTTGTGGAGAATCCTGTGGGGCATGAGTAAGCAAGGATATTGAAATAAAAATTGTGATCACCACTCCAGGAGGCCGAGGCGGGTGGATCACTTGAGTCTAGGAGTTTGAGACCAGCCTGAGCAAGAGCAAGAGAAAGACCCTGTCTCTACTAAACACAGAAAAACTATCCAGGCATTATGGCGGGCACAGAGGTTGAGGCAAGAGGATTGCTCAAGCCCAAGAGTTTTAGGTTGCTGTGAACTATTAATAACCCGGAGCAACAGAGTGAGACTCTGTCTCAAAACACAAACAAAAAACTGTGATGACACCATGAAAGTGAGAGAAAATGAAAAAGAAGCAGAAGCCGCCAGGAAGGGAGACAGAAGGCAACACCTGCCTGCATCCACCTTCAGGAGACTCTGTTTTCTGTGGAGAGATGGGCCCATTATGAGAGATAAAGAAATGGAAAGTCTTTAAAGCAAAAAGCATTATCCCTCTTCTAGTTGTGTCAGATGTTTCTAGAATGAAGCAAGAGTTGGGGGAAGGGTTCTGTCTTCTCCTGGTTCATTAATTCCCTGTTTTTTGTAGATCCTAAAATTCATAAAAAGATTGCTAGTAAAAGGATGGTTTAAAAGTTTCACATTCAGCACATTGGGAAATCTATGCAAATAGAAATTTTACAAATATAAAATATGCAGATAAAGTGAAAATGATATCTGTAGTGCCCCTTCTCCTTTGGGAATTAGGTCAAGAATAGTCAGGTGATACCCTGGCCTCAGCCATTAAGAATTGAGCGGCCAGAGGTTCTTTCTCTCAGACTCACTGGCAAGGTCGATTATTCTCTTACACAACCGAAAAAGATAGGATGATACTCATTTTGGATTTAAAATCCAAACTCTTCAGTGTTCATCATTCAAGCAGTTAAACATGCTATTTTCAGAGAACTCAGGGTTTAAATAATCTGATTTAACCTTTAGAACGTAGAAGGCTCCAACATAATAAAAATCTTGAAACAGTTTATAAATTTAAAATAATTAAAAAAAAATTTAAAATAATTAAGGATTTAGTTTAAAAGATTGATGTCATCGTATATCACCAAATCCTGAAACCCCTGAAATTCAGAAGGGCAGAGACAGCAAATTGGGACAAGCCATTTAATCAGGATAACCGTCCACAGTGGGAAAACTGAGTTCGGGGAAATGTGAGCCCTTGCCTCAGAATAGATCACTGCAATTCGCACTCCGTGAGTAACTGTGATTTAAGATTATGGGGGGAGGTTTGGTAAGTCCACCAAACACAGATCAAAGAAAAATTGAAAGCTAGAACTGAAGATCAGCCTTAACCTTGAATGACCCTGAAACTTAAGCACTGCCCGCAAGTGGGGTTGCCTCCTAGTTGCGGACGCTCATTCTTACATCAGTAAGTAAATGCTCTGCCATGCAGGGAAGAGGGAGCAGAAGTGCCCGCTGCACCTCCTAACAGAATCGTGTCTGTTACAGAGTGTGCACGGTCCCCCACCCACCAGAAATGTGCTTCGCTGGAGTCTGGCTGCGGTGGGGGGACTGAATGCATGGGTCAGTACACTTGTTTCAACCCACTTAGTCCTGCTGGGGGCTGTTTTGGGCAATTCCCCAAACTTCTGAGCCTATAATTTCACCAGAATGAGGGACAGGACAAGGAGACCTCTGAGATGATAATACTGATTGCTGCCAGGCATTGACAGTCACAAAGTTTCTAAACTTCACAGACCTGGCCCATTAGGAAAATTCCAAGGAACATGACACCCTGCTGAAGCCAAAGCTTGAAAGCCTGATCCCGCTGCCTCCAAGCCTGGGGTTTTCACAAGATGTTGGCTGGGAAAGCATACAGTAGGTGCTCAGTGATGTGTCTCTTACTCCCTTATTGCTTGGATGAAACTAAGATGATCCTGGGACTACTAGGGGAAAAACAGGAGAGGAGAGTGGGGTGAGCTAGGCTTTTATGTGTCTGTTAAAATGGAGAAGGAACCAGAATAATTCAGGCTTCTCGGGATTGCGTTTTAAAAAGCACATACACTTCCTGATTGTGCACGTGTGGTCACGCACACTTCCTGATCGTGCACGCGTGGCCACGCATACTTCCTGATCGTGCACATGCAGCCGGGGACCTGTGAAGCAGGCCCGGCTTCCCAGAGCAGCTGTCGTCCACAGCAGGTGGCAAGCACGGGCCTCCTGCATGCCCATCTCTCCATGGAGAAACCCCAATTTCCTATTAAAATTAAAAACAACACATTCACTGGCTCTGTACTGCCGGTTCCTTAGCCAAATGATTTGGAAATGGCTTTGGGTTAATTTCCTCCAGAAATGCTCGCTGTGAAAGTGAATCCTCAGAGATTCCTTGGGGACCATGCAAGCACACTCATCACCCATTTAGCCTCGTTCAGGATAATGAGACAAGTAGCTTGGCAGCAGTTGGGAAAATCAAGAGTTCTCTACATTCTTGATACTCAAAGGGAGAACACAAATAAAACTGTTATAATGAAATATAGTCATTTACTGGCCTTTCTTTCCAGATGTTTCCATGTAACTTGGACTTTTTTCACCAAATAAAAATGTGTAAGAAAGAGTTCTGAAATTCATAATGCCCTTACACAGATAAGCTTTAAGATTCAATTATTATTCCAATCAAACACTATTTATTAGATGATGTAGGAAGAGGCAGGAACACAGAGACGCCCACACAGGACAGTGGCGCCCACCGTTTCTGAAGATGGCAGCCTGGGGGCTGGGCTCTGGGTCCGGCTGCCCGTGAGGGATTTGCCTGCACACTTCTCTCATGTTGCCATCAGCACGTTACCTCCCGATCCTTCAGTGCAGAAGGAATCATACATTCCTCCAGAATATTTTAATGTCTGAACCATTAGCTTCCCTAACCCATGATTTAAATAGTTTGGTCTTCCTTTGTACTGGGAAGAATAATATATGTCAAGTGCATCGTGTTAACTTTTCGGACCATTATGTTTCTGTGTTTGTCTTTCTGTCTTCCTTTATTTTCTTCCTCATTTATTTAGAGGAACTATTCAGAACATATGAATTATTTTTATTTTTCTTTCTTCATGACAATCTTACTTTATGCAAGTTCTCATTTACATACAGTACTATCGAAAATAGTACCATATAGAAATTTAGGTTTTTTTCTTTTTATTTATTGTTGGGGATTCATTGAGGATACAAAGATCCAGGTTACACTAATTGCATTTGTCAAGCAAAGTCACTCCTATAAAAATGTGTTCCTCCCCTCAGAGGAGTGCCAAACACCTTTACTCCTCACCCCCCTCACTTTTCCCTCTCCCTGCCCCTCCACTCCCCCACTCTTCACCATGTACTTGGTCATCAATTGTGCTCATGTCAAAATGGAGAACATTGGATCCTTGCTTCTCCATTCTTATGATGCTTTACTAAGAATAATGTGTTCCACCTCCATCCAAGTTAGTACAAAAGATATATAGTCTGCATCTCTTTTAGTGGTTGAATAATATTCCACGGTATACATATGCCACAGCTCTTTAATCCATTCCTGGATTGGTGGGCATTTAGGCCATTTCCAGCATTTTGGCAATTGCTTCTTAATTATTAAAACTTGGAGTGTACAAAGCTGAAGTCCCATCCAGGTAGAAGCTTGTCTGTTCTATAAATATCCAGACAGAATTTACTATTGTGTTTCTAAATTTGCAAATATTTACTAGCTGCCTTTTATCAAATAGTACATATTGGCCCTGGCTAACGACTTTCTTTTATAAAACTAGCTCTACTAATTTGCACATGAACTTGACATTTCTGTGGTATTAGGATGATAGATCCTCCTATTATCACATGAATTCTGCTTAACATGCTCTTTCTTGGCATTCTCACCACAACTCATAAAATTCTTACATTCTGTGGGTGAATTTGAGCACATGACTTGGTGCAAAATTTCTTTCCAGTAAATTTTTTGAAAAACAATAGTTAAAAGCAACAATAACGACAACCACAAAGCTCACTCTGTATCACTGTTTTCTGTTTCTCATCAACAATAAAATGTCTAATAACGAGGGTGACTTTCATTCACATAATCTCAAATGTCAAAATTATCCTTTTAGAAAATGTTAATGTAGGTAACAATCAGACACAAATGCCCCCCTAAACTTCCTTAAAGCCACATTCCTAAGTAGGTGAAGGTAGCTGGGGCTGACGGGTGATGCTCGGGGCCACCCCTCCCCTATCTGTCTCTGGGAAAGTCACTGTCACCCAGAGAGCAGCGCAGGACAGCCTTTGGCCGAGATGGGCCTGGGGACCTCTGTGCACCTCCAGGGGCCACAGGGCGGTACCTACCCCCTCCACAGGAGACGGAGCACTCGGAGCGCAGCACGGCCCATGTGTAGTGGGGCTGGGCGATGGATTTCTTCTCAGCCTCCAGCCGAGGCAGCGAGTATTCCCAGGCAATGCCCGGGTTTCTGCCCTGAAACAGAAGCTGTGAAATAAGAAGGGGAAAGGTAAAATGAATTAATGTTAATGTGGGATCATTAAATACCTGCTAATTTGCTTTAAAATGCTTAAAACAATGATATTGACAAAAAGTTGGGTATGATGGTAACATGAACTCAGCCTATCCTCTAAAATTCCCATCAACTTTCTAGGTAGAAATAACACCCTCATCTCTCCACCAAGCAAACCCAGAAACATGTCTAGAGACATTCTCATTCTCTCTCGTCTTGTACTTAGTATGTCCTCCCTATGAAACATGACAGTGGCACCTACTAAGCACTATCACACTTTCAAGTGAGTTCCAAATAACCTAGAACACTTAAAGAGACACTGTCCATGCTTGGTCAACATTCGATTAGTGCACTCTGTACGGTAAGAGGTGATGGGGGCTCTTGCCTCCTGGGGAAAAGATACTTGTATTAGCAGAGAGGTTTGCTCCTTCTGGCTCATCTCCTGCCTCAGGCAGCTCTGAGTGCAGAGTCTCCCACTGCAAAAATATGGGGTTACTTCTCACAGACATAGAGCTTACAGAAGGGAGGACTTATGAAAAAAATGATAAATAACCCCAGACAGGAACATTTTTGCGTACTTAAATATAAACTTAATCATATACCAAAAAATGAAAGATGATCAAAAAAAGTCTACTGCCCCAAGGAGCTCAGGGTGGATTACTCTTGCTTTTATTGACTGTAAACATTCTTCTACGTACTAAAACTCATGCCAACAACCACGGACCCATGACACCCCCAGAAGACCCCGGGTCCAAGCCCTGAAATGAAGAGGTGGCCTCTACCTCCACAATCAGCGTCTCGTTGGTGGGTCCAGGAGAGATTAGGTTCTCGGGCTTGTTATAGGACCGTCTGTAGTCGAAGGCAGTGCCAGAAAACTTGTACCGGCCAGGCCAGTCCACGGTCCAGTGCCCGTTCAGGTAGTATCTTTGGAGGGCATTGCGTACAGAGATGTAGGAGGTAGATACGTTCATTTCATAGACACGAATACTCCGGGCGCCGAATGGAATGGTGACCACGTGATAATATTCTAGGTGGTGGGACGAGGGAAACACAGTATTTCTTTCGATCATGCCGAGGCAAAATCCCTTAGTAGCTTCAGTTCTCAGTAACCAAAACATGAGAATCCACACTTGGAACTAGGGGAAGATCTATTTTGGCAACTGTTATGGGTCAGTTATATCAGATCCATAAGCATTAATTAGAGCAGAGTGGTACCTTGTGATACCACTATTCCTAAGGGAGATTTTAATTTAAGTAACCACTTACGATCAGAACTTGAGGCTTGAGGCATGGTACAGAGCTACCTGAGGCAGGAGGTGAGCCAGGAGGAGAGCTGTTCAGGACTCTGAGGGTCTGCGTCTCTGCTGCCACCCCAGCTCCTCCCTCTAAGGAGCTCCCGTGAAAATCTCCCTTGCCCAAGCCTTGGGGTGGCTCCGAAGTACTCACGGTTGGTGTGGTGGTGCTTGGTGTAGAGGCCCCTGTGAGTCATGCAGTCTGAGTTATTCCCCCTGCAGACCCCACAGGCATCTTCAACAGCATCAGACCCAAGGACATTGTCACAGCCAACTCTCTGGAGAACCCATGAGGTCCCATGTCGTTCATGAAAGAAAGGACAACACAAGCACTAATGTCACCAATCTCACCTCCCCACGAGGGCTGAAAATTTCACCACCTCAGGGTAGTTAGCAAATATTTATTGGATACCCAGTATGTGCACAGAGGGACGGCAAGGCTACTCTTCATATCCCAAGCAGGGAGCTTTGAAATGTGAAACAGAACTGTCCCCGGCACTCGCCGGCACAGCCACACACGGTAGCATCAGGAGTTCTAGACCAGACCGAGAGGTCGTCAGGTTGGAGACCTAATTTCAGATGAGCATAAAGGGCTACGATGACGAGCAAGGTGTCTACACAAGCGTCCAGTAAAATATGCCATGTGCTTTTGAACCATCTTGTGGCATGACAGAGAAGGGACAGAAGACATATGGACATTCCCCTCAGTCTAACTGTGCAAAGGGCGTGACCGTCCAGCGCCTTAGAATGTTAGGCATTCTTTATAACATGATGCTTGTGTATTTTACTTTCCTAACAAAGAGAATAAACTCTCTGTATTAAAAAATTCTTTCACAAAGTAACTATAGTCCACAGTCCTTTGCTGGAAATCATTAAGGCCAGATACATTTCAGAACTAAGAGTTTTTTTGAAGAGAGGTCACACAAATTATGCTTCTATTTCATATGGGAGCCCCAGAAGGGCCTAGGGGAGAATCCCATAACAAGCTCAGTTATGTTTCCACGGCAGAAAGCATACATGTTTATACTACGCAGGATAAATGGAACTGATCAATGATTTCCTATCTGTTCAAGGCAGGTTTTGCCACCAAGCAAGTTAAGGTCCCAAAAAGCTTTCATAGCTTCATGAAGATTGAAGCTTCTTTTGGTTGTTTGCATTTCATTTACAAATAAGAGATTGTGACATTGAGGATTAGTGGAATCATCACTGGACTGCTACACTAAGATCTCAGGACATCATTCAACGGTGACACAGAGCGAGCTACAACCAGGACCCAGGTCTTCGGACTCCAGAGAACATGCTATTCATTAAGCTCATTGAAATCCCATTGTTTTCATGCAATACATCTAATCTGGCACCTTTACTTTGCTGATAATAAAATTCTTTCCACACCTAGTTTCTGCCCATGGCGACAAGCTGGGCACGTGATGTTCACTGAGCCTCTGCCCCTTCTGCCCGCCCTCCCCAGGGGAAGTTGAGGCTGCTGAGCTTGTGGAGGCCTCCCCAGGAGCTGCACAGGGGCCACGCTCTCAGCCACCCCTGCCTGCACTGGCTCTCCACACAACCGCCCAGAAACTGCAACCTGACCCCCTGGCTCCCAAGTCCCTGCTCTCCGTGGACCCAAAGCTAAGTGTCCCATCCCCTCATCCGGGCTACAGAGTCCCTTGGAGAGCCTCTTCTCCCCGCGGGCACCTCCCTGAGCAAGCCCAGCCCCTGCCTGCCTTCCGGGTATTCTGGTGACTAAAGAATCAGCTCCTACTAGCCCTGCGGCTGACACCACCACACTCCTGCCTCTTCTCCCAGCCGCCTAGTCCAGATCTAGCTCAGACGCGGTGGTGTTGCCTTCTCCCAGGAGCCCTGCCGGTGTTCTAGTCCCACATCTAAGAAGGAACAGGCTCTGCCCCTCTGCTTGTGCCCCACGTGCACCTCCACTGTGACAGAGGGCTGTGTCACCAGCCGTGCTCTCCTGCCTGTCACCCCAGGGGCTGTGCCTGGGCGGGGAGGGGCTTGGCAGCTCGGTGGCCTTTCTACCCCAGAGGGTGCCTGGCGCATAGCACACTGTCTGGAGACATTTGTTGAACAAATGAAGGATCATGATTACCTCACATATCCCATCTACACAAACATTACGGCTATCCTCCGAGCATGGAGTCCCATCTTTGACTTTATTTGACAAAGAAAAGAAGAAATCAAATCCTTCTGCGATACAGTAGAGTTTGCATAAGTCCTGATCTTAAAAAGAAATACACACACAAACACAAATAAGAAAGATACTTAAAGCTCTGATCATTTTTGTTCTGAATTTTAGATAGACTCTCCCCCCCATAAAATAACTCCCACACAATAATATATTGCAATGACATTTTTAATGGTTGACTCATTAGGTCCCCCCCTCAATTTGTTATTACTTTTTATTGCTTCTCTGTTAAATTTTACTCCACAGTATCCTTTATGATCCTAGTTTACACAGTAGTTGGCACATAGAAGGCATTCAATAAATATTTGTTGACTTAACTACAATAGTTTTAATGACATTAAAACGTAATGTTTTACTATTTTGCTAGTATACTATACTATTTTGTGGAAATGTAAAAAAATTATACTGTAGTAATACATAAAACACATACAAGTAAAATGTAATAAGAGAACAGTCACTAAATTTCTTAATGTGTTTAATAAAATACCTAAAAATTTTAAGCTAATAAAAAGAATAACTTTCAGATAAATCTCCAGAGAATAATTTTCCTATAAATATATAGATTGTTAAAAATATTGATACATGTAGAAATAGGTAGTTTGACTTCTTTCTTCAATGATCCATTTCAAGGTCTTATGGTTTCTATTTAACAGAAACTGTTGTAAAAAGCTTTTCCTTTTGTGCTCCTCTTGATGGAACAGTTGATGATTTTTTTCTGCCTTGTAAATGTTAATAGACTAAGACTCATCGGCAGACATTTTCCTTATTGTTCAAGATAAGGAGATCAACTGAATAATTCCAAGAATCAAATTTAGTGTGTGATTCCATGATTAATGAATTTATTTACTGAAATCTGTGGACCTGGATTTCAACATTCATTCTACATTTTCTTCCCTGGCTAATTGCCCTACTGGATTAATTTTTACAGATTTAAAAGTACAACCAAATGTGATTTATGTGGGATTATCTGCAATTTCCCTTCCGGAGTTTGATAATGTTCTAAATGAAAACATGACTTTGAGGTGATGAAAGTCAGTGTCGGGGGAATATCCCAGCTGCTGCACTTTCAAGGCATCTCTGCCAGTCTCTTAGACAATATCCCCAGTTTTGAAAAGTGAGATGATTAAATGCTCTTTAAATTTCTCATTAAGTATGCCACTCATGCTACTGACTTCATGTTGTTATAATCATGAGAAAGACACACTTCTTTCCCATTGGAGAGTAAAATCTTACATCTGCCACAACTACACTTCTTGGTTTATAGTTATAGACCAAGACTTCTCAACATAGTATGCTTGAAAATTGAAATAGTATTCAGTTTTCCAAAAGGTACAAGAATTTTTCTTTCATTCTTTGAGAGTTAAGTGTCTAACAGATATCATGCATGTAGCAACATTGGCATCAACCACTGTGATTCTAAATTTAAAATCACACATCGATCCCATGTCAACACATCACCTCCTGAGCCCGTTTCACTGTACCCTGCACACTCTCTATCTTGTGTGTTGACTTCTGACAGCACAGTGGTCAAGCTTAGACAGGCTGCCAGGACAATGCAGCAGGAAAAACCAAAGCAACCACCAGGAAAAAGTGCGACACCATCAATTACCTAATTCTTTTAAAAATGAAGCCGGTAAAGCACAGGCGCAGACTGGAGAGTGCCCGATTTACCTTCCACGTGTGTGTATGGCTTCCACGTGTAGTGCTGCCCTCGGAAACGTCTGCTGTTGTGCTCAGCACACTGAGCAGTGCGGAAGTCAACACTGTCCTGGGGACATTTCTGACTGTTGCAAAGCTTCAGGGCACGAGGTGAGCCCACGCAAAACTTCCCTCCCTGCGACGGTCTGGAACATAGAATTCATCATCAGAAATGCGTAGTGTAGTAGCCACTCAGCCTGCCGGTGCACGTGGGCTGATTAGACAGATGGAGCTGGCAAAGTTAAATTACTTGGAGTGGGTAATTAAGACAGGTGGCTTTCCCGTAGTCACACACACTTTCTTACATGAGAATGAGACGGTCCTACTTCCTTTACTTTTGAGTATGCCATTAACAACAGAGGCAGGACTGGTGGAATTTGGCAAGAGACTGGCACGGATTTGTCCTTGTGTCCCCAGCTCCTGCGGAGGAAGCAGGGTGGGCCCAGGTCTCTGCACTGTCCCTGGGGGAATGGGGGGGACTGATGAGACCTTGGACCCTGCCCCCAAGATGGCACAGTGGAGAGAAGCAGAGCTCAGACTGAAATTCAGCAATGCCACTTCCCAAACCTCAACTTCTTTCTGCTACTGGCCTCCTGGTGCTGAGGTCAGGACCTGAGAAGCAAGTCAGGAGAACCTGTCCCCTTTTGCTGGTGGCTCTGGCAGCCCATACCCTGCTCGCCCTGAGAATCCCACATACACACCTGGCGCAGGTATTCTGAGGGGACAGGGTAGGGCCCTTTGGGCCTCAAGCTTTAAAGCCAGGTCTAAATGCATAACATGAAGTGATTAAGATCAAACCCAGGAGCAAAAGGGGAATTTAAATGCCTCTTTCCTTCACCACTTCAGCCACTGCCTCTCACATTCCTGTCTTCCTTCTTACAGAAGCAGGCACACAGTCAGACCACCTGCTGTGAAGCTGATGATTATTATTTGATGAAAACGCCCACATTTTTTCACCTGAAACAATTGTCCTTATTGATTCTTACTCATTTGTGTTCTACACACTCTTCTCGTGATTTATTTACTTGTTTTAAACACAGCCTTGATGTTGCAAGTAAGTGTGGTTAAAATCCAATTCCTGGGTGCCACTGTAGGGTCTGTTATTTTTTGCTGTGGTCAGGCAGTCACAACATCTTCAATTATATCAGAGAGAGATAATTCCCTAAGAAATACTTGAGTAGAATGCCTTGTACTTAGCATTTCTTACAATGCTGGGTAAGAGCAGAATTAACAAGCACCAGGGAGCCGTGGGCCAGGTGGCGGAGTGGAGAGCTGCTCGAGGCGAGGCACACGCACCTGGGATTGGAGCAGAGGCGCCCCCTGTGGGACACGCCTCCCCCGCAGGTCCTGGAGCAGGGGGACCAAGGAGACCAGTCTGACCAATGGCCGTGGGTGGGCTTCGGGCCTTCATCACCATACTTCACGCACTGCCCTCCACGGCACCACTGAAGATTTGAAAAATACATGTATAAAAAAAGTTTACTTGACTCATGCATACGGATTCATTTTCATCACTACTGTAAGTAGCAAGGCTGAGTAGTGGGAAATTTCATCAGATCTGCAGACATCAACATCCCTACCCCCAAGTAGCATCCAGTAAAAATACAGTACATTTAATACGGCTTCCTTTTTTCTTCCCCAATTTAGTATCTTTCTATAAATCCACACACAGAGATGAACAGAAAAATCATTTTCCAATGCCCGAGCTCCTGGAAACACCATGTTTAATGACGGCGTATTACCTGAATGTTCAGTCTGACTGTCGCACACCTGAGTGGGTGGACTCTGAACACAGGTGCTTTTCAGGACTCAGTTCCAGGTCTGAGAGACTCTTAGAGGTAGGTCCAGCTGGAGGCTCCCTGGGGCTCAACACCTTGTCATTTCTGGCCAGTGCTCCCAGCTGTCACCCCAAAGCACCTGGGCTCACAGCCTTGAGATTATTACCTGATGGCATGTCAGAGGTCACGTAGCTCTCCAAGGAGATGAAACAGCCCACGTGGAGTTCCACCTGTCCCCACAAGGCTGGTGATGTCAGCTGCCCGTCTTTCTGAAGAGAGATGCCCACCACTCTCACTACACACTAGATCCGACAGGCTCCCCCCCGGCCACTGTGTAATGTTGTGCACTGTGTCACTGTGTCCCATGGCATTGTGTCCCCCTGTGGTTTGGCTTAGATGTGAAGAGTCTTACAGGTCCAGGCCATCTGCTGGGCGGAGGAAGAAAGATGCTTGCCCTGTGTCACCCGCAGGCTCACTCCTTTCCATCTCTCAGATAAGAGTTACCAGCTTTGTACTAAGAGAAAACAAGGTTGCCTTCATAAGAGAAAAGTAAGCTTCAGATAGTAATTGATATTGTAGGATCAGATATATCAACCCACTGATATTTGGTCATTGTTTCAATATCATTTCAAACTGTTTAATTGTATATTACTCAAGGAAGAAAAATTGAGTTTGAAAGCATAAATAATTGTGAGGGCGAAAGCCTCATCCATTCAATTATTTAATTCTTTCCTGTGAGCAAAGCAACAGTCTCTCCTGCACCCCGCTGCCCTTGTCCCACGTGGAGAGCCAAGTTCACAGCCCTGCTCAGCCTAACCAGGGGCTGTGGCCGGGAAAAGGCACCTGCTCTGGGAGGGCCCCTGAATGAGAGAAGGGACAGGGACGAGGCCAGCTCTCAGGGGCAGCACAAAGGGCCACCAAGGGACGGGGAAGCCAGGCGTGTGCTTGTTATTGCTGTTCATCATTTTGTTTTTTAAAAATCACCTGGTCCTTGCTTTCTAATGCAAGAGATAATAAACATGAAAGCAAGAATCATAAGCTCAATAACTCAGAATGCATTTCTAGGAAAACCTATCTTGATTTCAAGATGAAGGACAGAATTTGGAGCTCCAGAAGGAAGGCAGCTAAGTGGAAGGGGGGCATTCTGTCTTGAAAACAAGCATGTGTAATTTATTGAAAAGCCACTGCTTTTCCTGGGAACCTGTGAGCAAACTCAGTGTGGGTGCTGACATTGCTGTCATAGACGCTCAAAGCGGTAGTGACATTTGAGAGCTTCGCTGTCTCTCTGTACAATAACCTTTTTGAAACAAAATCTCAGGAATTACAGGAGACAGCACACAGCTCTCTGGAAACCAGCCTGGGCTTTGGCGGTCACCAGCTCTCGTCCGGGGTACTCTCTCCAACCTGCCAACACTGACTCCCAGACGGAATATCATTTCTTCACAGCTACTCAGTCATGGGTTCCCCAAATCAAGAACTTTCTTTCTTTCCTTCTTTACTTTACGGGTCTTGCTGTATTGCTCACACTGGTCTCCAACTTTTGGGTTCAAGTGATTCCCCTGCCTCAGTCTTCTAATGCTTTGGGATCACAGGTGTGAGCGAACAAGCCCAGCCCCAAATCAAGGACTTTAAAAAACCCAACCACAATATGATGATTGTGCCTCGAAATTTACAATAAGGTCTCCCTGTCTAGTGGGTCTTCAAAATTCCAGTTTGCTTCCTTTTATTTTTTTAAGCTGACATGTGAGAATCACAGTTGACATAAGTTGGCAGTTGCATCTCTTATGTCTCAATGTTTAAGGTCTTCCTTGATCTCTTTCTCCTAAATTCACTCGGTGAGGAGTGGACCTGTTTGTCTGGCAGTTTCCCAAGTTTCAGGTCTTCCTGGCTGCATCTCCCTGGCTCTACTGCGCCCTTTCCTTTGTCCCCTGGATTTGCTGAGGTCAGGTAGTTGGATGTAGAGAACTGGACAGGTCCAGAGGTGAACTGTTAATAAGACTGCACCACAGGTAGCTTTACATACGTGAACATACAACTCTTGGCACCTGCAACGTTGATGTTAAGATGTTTCAGTGATCTGGGGACTGCTGGGCTGACTTGCCCACTTTCCCATCAGACTCACACCTAATAATTTCAGGAGCCATTGAAAAAAACAATTTCCTAGATCCTTTACATATTTGAGTTTTGAAAGAATATTATAATTCTTTCTTCTTTTATTCATTTTCATAACTAGTAGTATTACTTCTTTTCGGAAAATATAGTCTTCACCCAGTGTCTAGATACCATGAGTTCAAGTTCATACAGGAAAACATGACCCTTTCTCTGTATGTTGAGACAGGATAATGCCATATATTTCTTTTGGGGACTCTGGCTCCGGGGTTCTTTGATAACACTCAGGACTCTCTGATAGGCTTGTAGCTTTCTGACTCCACAGGGATCTCAGGCTTCCTTGTACATCCTTGTTACAGATCTGGAATTGTCCATTCACACACAACATGGATTCTTTAGCAGGACAAACTGGAATAAGAGGCTATAATGTGCTACTGAGTTGGTAAATGAAAATGCTTTATTAGTTCACAATAATTTATCTAATTCAAATTCAAGGTCATAAATGTCACTTCACTTGTTTGATTTTATATATGTATCTCTTTTCTCTCACATGTGAAAAGTCTTGACTCTGCACACAGCATATTTACTACTTTCCTTGTTCCATACTATATATTTAATAATTTTAGAAGAGCAAAACCAATCCGCCAGTAATAATACAATTGCTGAAAACAGTTTATAATTTTTTGTAGTACCATTTTCACTATTGGATATAATCCACTTGAGATGCATGGTCAAATGATGGGGTTTTGAAGTTCCTTTAAATAATTACGATGAAATTGTTTCATTTTGCTTTTGATATTTGCCAACTACTTTAATAAAACTTCAAATTACTTAAAAGGTTTACATATCCTTTTATTTTTTAATATAAGGACATAGCTGCCCAAGTTAGCATCTCTTTTCCTTTGGTGAATGGTAGCACACCACAGAAAGTGTTTTCATCTAGCTTTTCCACTAAGCTGCTCACCCATCACTTCACAGAGTGTACAGCCACACCCTAGTTCCTATCCACACTGGACTCCGCACCAGCACACGTCAGGCTGTGTCCCATTTCTCCCTGGACTTCTCATGGGGTGTGCACAGAGGAACCTAGTCCTAGAAGAATGCTCTGTTACGGGGGTGGTGGCGGGCTCCCGCAGGGCTGTTGTGAAAGTGAAGAGCGCTCAGGGTTACGGGGATGGTGGCGGGCTCCCGCAAGGTTGTTGCAAAGGTGAATGGACAGGACATATTATTATAGAATTGCCATTAAGAGATGAAACAAATCCCGGTCAATGTCACCCCCTCATGCTCTTACCAGGAGGCCTCCATAGGAGGCTCAGCAGTGGAGGGAGATGAGACCCCGTCAAAGGGGACAGCTCAGGGACGCTGAGCACAGGGGTGTGTGTAAGACTTGGATGCCAGAGCGACGTGGCCCTGGACAGAACAGCTGGCGGCTCTGCCCAGGGCTCATCCGTGTAATCTGTAGGAACCTATGCAACCCTAACACATCCTAACTCTTTTCAACATGAAGGAAAAAGGCATATTTTAAATACAAGGGAAAATAATTTAAATGCAGATGAAAATTTATCAGCACTTTCAAGGTAAATGGCATATCACAGGTACACGTGGGCTTTTTTGAGGCGCATCATGACTGTGTCACAGGATGTGACCAGAGAGAACGGCGGGTGCCAGGAGACCACCCCAGCCCCCAAGCGGGAACTCAGCGCACCGGCAGAACACTGGCCAGGCTTTCAGGAAATAGCATAGCTTTTGTAAACCATTGCCTGAAGGATATGTTCTATTCGGTTAAGGGCAGAAAAACATGATTCTCTGCAGCACAATCCCCAGTCAGTCACCTCACATCCCTCGCCCGTCAGAATTTCCACACGGCAGGATCTCAGCAAACCCCTTTTCTCTTCGGAGAAACGGAAAGCATTTTAATCACTTTGCTATTTTTTTAACTAATTAACTGAACTATTGCTGCCTCTGTCACTAAAGGAAGTCAATAATCAATCTCACTCTCAGACTGAAAAATAAGGCACATGAATCAGAGGCCTGGAAGGGATCGGTGCTGTTCTCAGCACCCCCTCCGGCCCTGTGTCTCCTTCGTTGGCATCGCCAGAATTTAACGGAACCCTCGTCAGCACCGCTTGCCAACATCTGAGTTTCCTCTGTCTTGGCTCCCGTTTAGATGTCTAGGAAGTACTTTCTTTGGAGTTTAAGCACCAGAGATCAATGGTATCTGGGCATGTTTTTCTCCTTCATACTTATTTGTGTCTCTAAAGAAATCAGAGAAAGCAGAAATGGTCACAGTGATAATTTGGGATCAGTATGTTTCTGTCTTTATCAATTATCTGTCATATTCTAAAAGAAACAATGTAACTGTCAGATCAAAGAATGAAAATGTTACCTTTGAGTGTTAAGATTGGGCAGCACCTGTGGCTCAGTGAGTAGGGTGCTGGACCCATATACCAAGGGTGATGGGTTCAAAACTGACCCCGGCCAAACTGCAACAAAAAATAGCCAGGCATTGTGGCGGGCACCTGTAGTCCCAGTTACTCGGGAGACTGAGGTAAGAGAATCGCCTAAGCCCAGGAGCTGAGGTTGCTGTGAGCTGTGATGCCACAGCACTCTACCGAGGGTGATAAAGTGACACTGTCTCTCTCCACACACACACACACACAAGATAATTTATTTTTTAAGTTGTGAAGATAAAACTGTCCCTCTCCACCACTATGAATAAACTTGCTGCCTTCTATGGTTCCTGTCTTCCCCATCACAGCACCCCCTCTTTTGTCGTGGGAATGACACAGCTCAAAATGGTCCGCTCCGGAGTCGTCACGCTGACGCTCTGAGGCCTTCACAGAGCTACTTAATGCTGGTCCTTCACATAGCTAAACTCGGTCTATATCTTAACATTTCCTCTGATTAAATCGATTTAATCACCACCGATTGTCTGACTTCTAGGTCTGTGAATTCCAGATAGCTCATCAATTCTATTTTCACATAAGTGACAAAGGAGCCCTCTTCAGAGCGCTGACATAAAATAGCAATAGTGTTTGACACACGTATGGGAAGTTCAGGTTTAAAAGCACCAGTGCAAGAAGAGAAAGACCGAGACATTGGCCTCTGAGAGTGACACTGGCCTGGCCGGGCTTCTTACCATGTCACGCCCACATGTGGTGCCTTCTGCTGCCGGCATAAACTTAGTTTCACATTTCCTCCCAATCCGGTGGCACCACAGGGCTTTACAGATGTCCTAAAGGAAAAAAAAGGGGGCGGTTTATTAGTATTACATGTTGCCCATATATCTATGATAAATATCACTAAAAAGTTTCAGGGAAAAACAACTGACATAAGTTAAAAGTGGATGTTTACTTAGCAAGATATTCACATGATAAAGTGAGGAGACCCCTGTTACAGAGTCAGTTCAAATTAATTCCACCCCTGAAACTTTAGTTGTACTTATTATATATCCAATGTAAATTAGACTAAGTTAAAAAGTAAAATATGCTTGATCCAGGCATTTCAGAAATTAAAAAAAATTGAAAAGAAACTCTGTATTTAGCATATTTTTCTCAATCCCACCTTCAAATAATATCTTCTTCTCTGAATCCTGATTTTTGAATTAAGGATTATTAAATAGTTGTTGACTTATCCATCCATCCGTCCACCCATCCGTCCACCCATCCTTCCATCCATCCAGCCATCCATCCATCCATCCAGCCATCCATCCATCCATCCATCCATGTATCTTCTTGCCCCAAACCCAGGATGAAAAGTTGAAGTATGTGAGGCATCTGCTAGGCAGAGGCTCCATGGTGAATAAAACCCATGCCTGTACACTGAGCTTGGCCTTAATGAGCAAAGAGAGAATCCACTGTAAATCACCACAAGGTGCATGTGGAAAGTGGTGCCCCAATGGCAAAAGAGGGGCCACTCAGGCACAGACTAGGAGGAGATGTGAGATCTAAAGCAGGTTTCAAGCAAGAGGAGTTTGTCACCCTCTCAGCGTTCTGGGGTTACAGGTGTGAGCCACCACACCCAGCCCTGACAGCAATTCTTGAAAAAAATTATGAGAACAAAGGGCAGCACCTGTGGCTCAGCGAGTAGGGCGCCGACCCCATATACCGAGGGCTGCGGGTTCAAACCCGGCCCCGGCCGAACTGCATCAAAAATTAGCTGGGCGCTGTGGCGGGTGCCTGTAGTCCCAGCTACCTGGGAGGCTGAGGCAAGAGAATCGCTTGAGCCCAAGAGCTGGAGGTTGCTGTGAGCTGTGACTCCACAGCACTCCACTGAGTGCGATAGAGTGAGACTCTGTCTCCACCAAAAAAAAAAAAAAAAAAAAAATTATGAGAATAAGATGTCTTACTAATATCATTCAAAAACACAGATGCAAAACCCATGAACAAAATATTCACCACTCAAATCAGCAAATTATGAGTCTTAGACCAAGCTGGGTTATTCTAGGAATGTGGGTTGACTTACATTCAAAATCCAATGAGATAAACATTAAAGAGCAATCAGTACAACTCACCACACTAATAGAATAAAAGAGGAAACAATGTAACTATATCAATAGACATAGAAAAAAAGCATTTTACAAAATTTGACAGAATTTTGTGATAAAATCTCTTAACAAATCAGAATTAAAAATCAACTTACTCAGCTTGATAAAGGACATTTGTGTAATAACCAACAGCTAATATCACACTTAATGGTGAAATAGCGTGGATTTTACTTTTAATACATCAAAAAAGTAATTATGAGGTTTAAGAATAGGCAAAACTCACTACTGGTGATATAAATCTGAGCAAGGGTTGCTTGGTTGTGTGAAGTGACACAGGGGACTTTCTAGCTTTAAAGAAATAAGCTGTATCTTGTTTGGGATGCTGGCCAATGGGTGAATACATTTGTTAAATTTCAAATTGTATACTTAAGATGAATGCATTTTATTGCCTGTAAAAATTTCCTCAATAATTAGACGATACCGTGTGCTTAATTTATTATTGCTGGCATTTTCCAAGTGTCAGTAGAGTCCCATAATTGACATGGCGGATGGTTGATCACAAACTACTGTGGAGACCAGAAGTATGTTTTAGAAGATCTCATCTTTGAAAGAAAACATTAATGTTATGCTTCTTTTGCTTAACAAATAGAAGACTAACGCTAAAAAGAAAAAATTCTTAGGGCATTTACATCTTCTGCCCACAGGAAAAGGCAGCATTGGGAACTCACGCTGATGTTTCCTGATTTATTATTATTGTTCAAGCTGAGCTTACCCAGCCAAGGAGATAATAATCCAGTTCTGGCACATAGCTGCAATCGATCTTTGGAGAAGCTCTACTTGAGCTTGGAAGAAAGAAGATTATCATGTTAGATTGGAGTTGGGAGTATTCCCAGTGCATTCTGAAATGTTTATAAGTTTCTACAGAACCATATATATTTTTTATCTATTTTACTCTTGATGTCATTAATAAACGAAACCTTGAAAATAGTTACATTTATTTAATTTATGGGTAGCTTTTCTTATGGCTCAGTACAAAAAGTTCTTAAATCTTGATTTTCCTTAACCAACAAGAGCCTATGCCTCTGTGTTATATGAGGAATTAATGTTAGGAAATCATTCTGGTGGGGTCCCCTGCAGTCCCCTAGAGTAGATCTCACCTTCTATGAGAAACTGCTCTATAAATATCACTTTATTGGGGGGAGGGATTTACTAATCAGAAGCCCTATATAGGCTATGGCTTTATAGCAAATTATGCTTATACGGGGAGGAGGGAGCACGACCTTGTTTTCTTTATACCATTTAGAAGGTGTTGAGTATTAATCGGCTGACTTGCACTGCCTGAAAGTTATTGCTGAGCTCCCATGAGATAAATCAGAAAGAAAGATTTGACCTAACAGGCCAAGTCAGTGCTCAAGTGAAAAGTGATACCCACACCAGTATCCACCATCACCTTCTGTGCCAGTAAAACACGTGTTCCCTGTTATATAGGACCAGGCGTAACATACGGGATTTCACATTTGGTAGGCGCCCAATAAATGCAGAAAACATCAGTGTCAGTTGCATTGAATAAAACAGTTTTATGAATCATATCTTGCTGGGCTTTTGCCAGTAATCACTTGCCTTTTTGAAGTCCAGCATGCAGAGCTTGGCTTTCTCTCCGAATTGCCACTTGCACTGTGTGTTTGCATCATACAGCTGTCCAGGCAGCTTGTCGGGGTAGTTGTATTCCGTCACGGGCTTTGGCGGATCAGCCAGGCACACTGCCTGAGCCGTGCTGAAACAGAGGGCACGAGGCTGTTAGTGACTGTCACAGGACGTGCAATCAATTACACCTTTTTTTTCCTCATGCAATTTTACTATATATTCTGTATAGAGAAAGAGAAAATTTTTCTCCAGAGGTCTAATATAATATTTACCTTAATCATTTAAATACAGGGATCCCATTTTCTGAAATTATTCATATTATCTTTTCCTTTTTTTTTTTTTTGCAGTTTTTGGCTGGGGCTGGGTTTGAACCCACCACCTCTGGTTTATGGGGCTGGTGCCCTATTCCTTTGAGCCACAGGTGCTGTTCTGTCTTTTCCTTTTTCAAGGAGATTTGTTTTTCATCAGAATCCTCAAACTTATCAGAAGGAAAAGTGAAATTGAATAATCACCACCAAATGTGAGAAGCTCCTATCACAGGCACCATATACGCTCAATTCTCACCAGAAACAACCAAAAGATGGAAATGGGCTTTGTAAAAGTACAACATGATCCATCTGTTTCAAAGACTGGAGTTTTCTTTCTTTCTTTTCCTTTCATTTTCCAAGGCTGAGGGACACTTGTTAATTACCTTACAGCTACCAGAGGTTCTCCATGGAACACTGGATTTTCCCTGACAATGTTCTATCCTCAGGCTAATTTCTGGCCAGACCCCCAGGCCAAGAAGAAAATTAGTTCTGCTAAAATTCACTAATAGATGGCTAAAGACCAACTACTGATTCCTTCCTCCACAAACAGAGTATCCTATTCCCTGCTGAATGTCCTTTGGTATAATGTATGCATTTCATAAAAGAATATTTAAACATTTGTGTGTTCACAAATGGCAACTAAATCCTACCTACAAATTTCAATAGACCCTCCCTGCATAAAACCAGAAAACAAAAGTATATAATCACAATAAATTGAAAATGGAAGACCATCCCTCAGACTTGGCTTTGAGTGGCTGTCCATTTTGATGGAAAGATCTTTGCCTCTACTCTCTAGGGCCCCAGCTCAGGCTCTACTGTTTTTAACCTCAGGTTCTGTGCATAAAAAGCAACAATTAGCTCAGAGGGGTCCCTGTGAATTCTACTAAACCTCTAGGGAAGGGGAAGAAATTATGCCAAATCTCTGCCGTCTCTTTCAGAAGACAGAAGCAAAGGGAATCCTTCCTGACTCATTTGGTGAGACCAGCATCATCCTGATGCCAAAACCAGACAAAGACCCTACAAGAAGATAAAGCTATAGAACAGCATCTCTCATGAACACAGATGCAAAAATCTGCAACAGAATACGAGTAAATTGAATCCAACAACAGATAAAAGTATTATACATCATGACCAAGTGGGAGTAATCCTAGGTATGGAAGGCTGGCTCAACGTTAGAAAGTCAATTGATGTAATCCATTACATTGACCACACAAAAGCATTTGACAGAATTTAACAGTCATTTATGATAAAAACTCCCAGCAAACTAGGAATAGTGGGAACTTTCCTCAACTCAATAAAGAACATCTGTGAAAAAAACTACAATTAACATCACAATAAATGGTGAGAAACACAAAGCTTTTCCATCAAAGCCAGAAACACAGAAGAGCGACTCCTGTCACCATTCTTTCCAACATTGTGCTGAAATACACACGTACGCATAAATAAAAGGTACAGACTGGAAAAGAATGAACAAAATTGTCTTTGTTCACAGATGATGTGATTGTCTATGTAGAAATTTAAAACAATCAGCCAAAAATCTCCTGGAACTTGTGTTTATAGTAAAGTTGCAGGATAAAAGGTTAATAAGCAAAAGCCAACTTTTTTTCATAGACTAGCAATGAACAAATGGAATTAATTTAAAATTAAAAATATAATATCATCTATGTTAACCTCTCTGAAATGAAATACATAGAATCTACAATAAAAATAAATCTAAACACAGTCCTTATACTTTTCATAAAAATTAACACAAAATGGATCATAAATCTAAAAATATATTAAAAATATATAAAACATAGAAGAAAAGTGAGATGACCTTGGGTATGCTAATGACTTTTACAGACAGGACACTGAAGATGCAAAAGAATTATTTCCATAAGAGAAATAATTGTTAAGGTAGATGTCATTGAAATTAACAACTTCTACTCTGCGAAGATGCTGTCCAAAAAATGAGAAGACCAGACACATACTAGGAGAAAATATTTGTAAAAGACAAATATGACATAGGGTTGTTATATAAAATGTATAAATGACACTTAAAATTAGACCATAAGAAAAGAAACAAAAATGGGCAAAAAATCAGAACAAACACCTTATGAGATAATGTGTATAGATGGCAAATAAACATATACAGAGATCAACATCACCTATTATCAAGAAATTACAGAAAACATCAGTAAGATATTACTGCACACCTCTTAAAATTACTAAAATCCTAAACATGGACATCAAACGTGATGATAACTGGGGCAACAGGAACTCCCACTGACTGCCAGTGAGAACCCAAAATGCACAGCCACTGAAGGCGTGAGCACGAGAAGGAAAATCACGGCAGTCGTTTCACAAACGAACTATCCCCATAACCACACAGAAAATATTCATGCTGACTTTGTTGCATGCCGTTCAAAAATCAAGTAGTCTTGATAAGATAAGCCAACGATTCCATCTGTGGGAGATCACGTGGGTGAGTAAATTTATCCCTCTGGGATGGGCAGAGGTTTTTTTTTTTTTCCCCAGTAGCTACCTAGGTACCAACCCTAATGAATAATGTGGATAATGTGGTCTCCACTAAAAAAATTAAGCCTTCTGTTCACCAAAAGACATGTTTATAAAAATTACAGAATGAGAGAGGATATTTACAATACATGTATTACAGAAAGGGACCAAGTATTCATACTCAGAATTTATAAAGGACTTCCATCAAGAGACAGGAAAAAGACAGTCTAATATTTTAATATGTGCAAGAGATCTGAACAGGTGCTTTACTAAAAAGGTTATTCAGGTGGACATTTAACATATAAAAGATATTCAGTGTTACTAATCACCACACTAATAATTCAGGACACATTCATCAGAGTGACGAAAGTGAAAAATGCCCACATGACCCAGTGTTGGCAAGGAATTGAAGCCATCTGAATGTTTCATAACTGCTTCTGGGAGTGCGACTTCACACGTCCACTGAAATTTTGCAGATACATTTATGTCCCTGAAATCCTACTCCCCTGCATACCCACAGAGCCAGATGGAAGCCAGCAGAACATTCACAGAAACATTCCTTAAAACAGCCAAGATTAGCAACCCAAATGCCTATCTCCAACAGAATGGATTACTAGAATTACAGTATATTCATATAATAAAAACAATCAAAGTAATGCTGTTTCTTGGCAACCAGGGGGAGCTTCATAACCACAGAGCAGTACACAACTCACAATCTCAATCTACAGTGTTCCACGTCGGGAGAGTGGTTACTTCTGGGGAGGCAGAAGGGGAGGATGGACGCAAGGGAAGTTCTGGGGGCCTCCCAAATCCGCAGGAATCCCACTACAGGGTTCACTGTGTGCAAATTCATTGAACTGTACCCTTATAATTTCATACATTTCTACACGTATCTTGTACCACAACAAAAATAATGTGAATGAAAACAAGAAGGCAGGTTGAAAATGCCATGATAACATTTCAAAATCTTCTCCCACTCTAAGTAGTGAACCATAAAATGGTAAAAGCTTGAGAGGTTTTTGAGTTGTGCACATTTTCCAAATATGAAAATGGTGGCTCTCAGAAAAGGTTATATTACTTGTCAAGTGAAGACCTTCCAGACGTAAGTGGTGAAGACATGACGTGTTTATCAGCTCCTTTTCAGCTCCTTTTCCCACCAGGGGGCAGCACCTATTCCCCAGTCTCACAGTTGCACCTGCCCTCAAGAAGCAACAATGGGCTGCGGCCTGTGGCTTTGTCTCCCTTGAGATGAACATTCCATAGCAGAGCAAGATGAAAAATGAAACGGGTCATTTCCGGTGTGCGCAAAAACATGCTTAATGAGTGCTCTCAGGTCAAATCCCATTTTTGCACTAACAGAGGCAGCCTGGGTCACAGCAGGGTGACCCATGCATGTCACAGACCTCCAGCCCCTATGGCGTCACCTTCCCTGTGTCCTGAGGGACATGAGTTTCACATGGTCACCAGACAGGCACAGTTACTAATCTGCAGGGCATGATTCAAATTTTTAAAAACTAAAATGGAGATGAGCCCATATTGTCATTCAATTCAAAATAATGAGTTAAAAATTTCCCTAAGTCACAGGCCCCTAGATGCAGACATGAGTAATTGTGATGAGGTTTGCGTCTGTGAGTAGGAGATGACTTTATTGAGTAGGTTGATGAACTGACTCCAGGCAAGTGTCTGTCCTTCGTGACTCGACCAAGACAGGCAGAAGCTGTGCTGACAACTTCAGGCCATTTCGGTTCCCTTATGATATATGTTTTTCCATCTACCAAATGTGAGACTTCTAATAACAGAGAGCAGATTCATCTTTAAAAGATCGCCATCAACCTTACTCATTCTTGGGATCATATCCCAAAAGCCACCTAATGGTGGAGAATATCACAATATTTTTATTACTTGGAAATCAGGAAGTCAGCAAACATGTTCAACAAGACAGTCTCAGATTCATTAGGTTAGTGAAAAACAAAAATGCAACATAGTGTAGAAGTGTCCAATTTGCGACCAGTTTTCAAGCAAAATAAAACTTAATGGTAAACTTAACAGCAAGAGACTTTCTTGGAAAATTTGATCTTTTAAGAAAACAAATATGTAAGCACCTAAAACATTGCATATTTAATTGTAATCATACTATCCATGGAAATCAGTGAAGTCCCTGAAAAGAAAGGTTTATTACTAAAATGCCTGGATTAGCATAAAAACAAACTGGCACACTTCAGGGTATAGTTTAATTATTTTAGAAGCACAGAACAAAAATGGCTTTTAATTCTAGTATCTTAATCATCATTCTTAGGACTATATGGTGCTTTGACAATTATAATCCATTTTCCATGTCCTCAAACTAATTTTTCTCTAAGAATGTGACTATTTTCTTTCTATGGGTCTTCCTATATTTCTTGGCAGTTTCCAAATTTGGGGGAGACTTTTCCATGACTCCAATTCTCACCACACATCCAAATTTGCATCCCTTTGTTTTCTGAGTTGTCAGAGCGTATTTCTAAATATTAAAAAATGTTGACATATCTTCCTTATGACCATAAAGATGAAAAATAAATTTTAAAAATTTCTGAATCTAGAAAATGATAGAAAAGATCTGAGCTATAGAAACCTCCAAATTTCCCTTGTTAATAAGATAAGAGGACAGTGAGCCTGATGTGAAGGGGCTTCTTTATTACTGAAAACAGAGTTTTCCATATATACCCTGAAAAATGGAAGAGCTGCAGGAAACAGCTGAAAACAATGTTAACAGCCCCCTACCTGACTTCCTAAGAATAACATATGCAGAATGATAAATATGAAACACGCCCCAGAATAATATTATCTTTTTTGATAATAGAAATTAAAAAAAAAAAAAGCTGGTTAACTGTATGTTCCTAGAATACCTATTTATGTCCTGAAGGTATAGACATTGTCCACAAAATGCTCACTCTGGGGATGCATAAATTATGGACCAGTGTCATCTTTTCTTAAGGTTTTAAAACATCTCCACTGAGATGTAACCCCATGAACACAAGGCAGGAAGGCCCTGAAGGCTGATGACCCAGGCGCTGGCTCAGAAGGTGAGATACAGGGCCTTCCAGAGGCCTCAAGGAAGACTGTATTCCTCCTGAGAAATGATTGTTAGAAAGGGCCTGGCACCTCCCTCTGGCCCCTTTCTTCCTCTATTGCCATCTGATGCCAGCACCCCTGTACCTCACACCCTGAATAGAAATTTCCTGAAGCCCTCATTAGAAGCAGGTGCTGGATCCGGGTTTCTTGCACAGCTATAGAACTGAGAACCAAATCAACCTCTCTTGCTTATGAAGCACCCAGCCTCAGACATTTCTTTACGGCATCACAAACAGACCAGTGAGATTTGGGAGGACAGTCCACTCCACTAGCAGATCTACGGACGTTTCTTAAAGTCCCTATTTCTTTTAAAATCTGCTGACTACCTTGTGGCCCAGGGTCAAACTCCATCTCCCCGATGTTTTATAACCTAAGTAAATTAGTGCTAAAATAAAGTATCTAAAAATATTACTTAAAAGTACAGGATTGGGCAGCACCTGTGGCTCAGTGAGTAGGGCGCCAGCCCCATATACTGAGGGTGGTGGGTTTAAACCTGGCCTTGGCCAAACTATAACAAAAAAAAAAATAGCCGGGCGTTGTGGCGGCTGCCTGTAGTCCCAGCTACCTGGGAGGCTGAGGCAAGAGAATCGCCTAAGCCCAGGAGCTGGAGGTTGCTGTGAGCTGTGATGCCACGGCACTCTACTAAGGGCGACAAAGTGAGACTCTGGCTCTAAAAAAAAAAAAAAAAAGTACAGGATTGAGATTCAGGTTCAAGTTTATATATAAAATTTTTCCACCTAATGGGAAATGTATTTTGTAAAAATAGACAAAAACAAAAAAGGAAGAAAAAACAAAAAGAAACCCTGTAGCTATGCTGTCCTGCTGTGCTCACAGGTGTATATTTGCCGTATCTTCTTATTCATAGACTGCATATGCCTCATTAGAGAAGTGAGAATTAAAAAATAAATAAATGTTAGGAACAAATGATTTGGTAAGGTCAATAGCTCCCCTCGAGTCTAAAGCTCGCTGTTGGAGGGAGCCGGCAGGTGCCGGGATATTCTGATGAGCTAACTCCTTGGTCAACTGAATGTCTCAAGATGCTTCGAAGGGGAAACACATCCAGAATCACAGCCTGGGGCATTGAGCGTCAAAGGCCTCAGGAGAGAGCAGGAGGCTCCGGTGGGCCATACCTTAAAAATTTGTGCAGATACTGGCGGCTGCAGGGTGACCAGGAGAAGACTCCATTTCGACCTGCTAACGTCGGGGACATGATGTTGCCCGCTGACTTTTTACACACATTCCCTTCTCCATCATGGACCATGCCAAAGCTGTGGGAGCCGGGGAGACAGAGAGAGAGAAAGAGAGTGTTCTGTCAAAAGAAAGAATAGTTTAAATCACCTACTCTAACAAACACAAGGCAAGGCTGTGAGGACTCCCCTCCCTCAGCACGCTTGGCAGAAAAACAAATAAAAACAACAGCCACTTTGTTGAGCAAATTCATGTATTCATAGCCCTTTTCTGAGAAAAAGATGATCCATCAAATTGCTGGAGAGTATATACCAATGTTAAATTACAGTAACTGTCCAGACGCTGCCGAGGGCTGACGTTCCAATTACTTAGAAAAAGGAAGTCTTTCAAGTGTGTGGCAAGGACTAGTGGCCTTCTTTAAAGCCAGCACTGCTGTGCGGCTCACCTCCTTCGGGGGTAACACTCTTCTGCTTGCCACAACTGTCAGAACTTCCAAGGGCATTTGTTAGACATACAGTTGCCAGGCTCTGGGCCAGGAATTGTTGATTCAGAGAAGAGACATCAGGGCATCTGAGTTTTCAAGTGAAAGCCCCTGTAACTGTGATGCTTACAGCCATTCCAACCACTGAATAGCTACTGAGGTTCCCGGTGGGCTGACGCTCTGTCCCACACTCCCGGGCCTGTCCACCTCAGCCCAACTGATGGCACCACCGAGACCGGCACACAGTCGAGGGCAGCACTTGAGCTGAGTCCCTGAGCCCTTTGGAGGGAGCAGCACACAGATGCCCAGTGTGTGAGTGCGGATGGGTGTACCGTGGCTGTCACTTGAAGCAGTGCTGGTTACTCTTGTGCAAAAACCAGACCTCTCTGGGGAGCCACACTCAGCTTGGCATGTGGAAGCATCTCAGTTATAGGGACACTAGCTCTAGGAACCCTAGTAGTGTCCATCAGGACACTGGTCAGCGCCTGTTTACTGACTCTGGAGGAAGCTGAGGACCATGTTGATGGAGTCGCTACCTCCCTCAAGGTCAAGTCTACTTCCTAACTTCCAACAGCTTTGCCAGTAGGAGCACCTGGCATCGCCACCTTCCACGGCCTCAGAGGGGCAGGACAGTGCCCGAGGACGAGCCTCTAGGGCAGGGGCCCTCAAACCATGGCCCGTGGGCCACATGCTTAGGTGTGAATTGTATTTGTTCCCGTTTTGTTTTTCACTTCAAAATAAGGTATGTGCAGGGTGCATAGAAATTTGTTCATAGTTTTTTTTTTTTTTTTAACTATAGTCCAGCCCTCCAATGGTCTGAGGGACAGTGAATTGGCCCCCTGTTTAAAAAGTTTGAGGACGCCTGCTCTAGGGGACCTGGGAGCTCTGTGTGGCTCTGGGGACCTCCCATGGAGGTAAATACATTCTTGGGGAGCCAAATGACCATGGGCTGGGAATGTGGAGACCCTGGACACTGTGGGCACTCCCTGGAAGTAGCGTCCCAGGGAGGGAGAAGCAGATAAAGGGTAAAAGCGGGGGGAAGGGAGGACAAGATGTGACCAGATCTGGGGACATTCTGCTGTTAAACATCCCACGACAAGTCAGGGGAAGGTGGCAAAGACAGGATGACCCCAACCTGGGCCCCCAAAGCAGACACAAGAATCTGCCTTATTGCCAAGGCTGAGGCACATTTGCCCACTGCACTGCTTGGCCTACAGCTATTTGATAATATGAGTAAAGAAGAAATTGCCAAGTGTTAGCGCACACTATTTTATAGAGATGGCATTAGGCATGTGACCTATATTTTCTAACTTAATTCACCACAACCCGGTCAGGTATGTGATTATATCAATGACAGCAGACTGAGGACTTTGTTCAGAGTCACAGAATCCAAACTAGAAGCCAGGTACTTGGATGCCAGAGCCCAGGCAGGCCTTGCAGTGGGCAACCTGGTGGGATGGAAGGGTATGCCCAGGAAACCTGGCCTGCAAGTACTGCCCAACTTCTGCAAAGTTCCTGATCTGTACCAAGGATGACACAGACGTAGGCACGTTAGCCTCCATCCATTCTCTGAAGTTCCATTAAAGGCAACTAACCAAGGCCAAGGTCACCACACGGCAGGGGGATGTGTTGAGGATGGGGAAGGATTCAGGCTGATATTCCCAAGGGTGGGGGCTTCCCTGGGGAGAAAAGGAAGAGAATGAAATGGCAGTCTCCCATCTGGGTGGCCATCAAGCTGCTCACAACAGAGACGCAGTGTCTCGTCTGGGTGGCCATCAAGCTGCCTATGACAGAGATGCAGTCTCCCATCTGGGTGGCCGTCAATCTGCTTGTGACAGAGACATGGTCTCCCGTCCGGGTGGCCGTCAATCTGCTCATGACAGAGGCACACTCTTGTCCAACTGTTGCTCTTAATAAACTTGCTGCTGCTTCCACCTGTATTTCTACAGAATTCAAAGTCACAATGTCCCAGGACTGGACACTTCTTAGTCTTAAACTTTTTCACACAACTCTCAGACTCTGTTGTGGGTCTGAGAAGCAGACAGCACATGGTGGCTGTCCACGTCTTCCTTGGAGGATTTCTGGTTCCGTAGGTTACAGTTAGGATCTGGGTTTTGAGTTACACCTCAGGTGACCCTGATGCCCTCCAAAATCTCAGTGCACAATTTTATAAGCTGTGTTTCTGGTGAACGTAATGCCCACATGTTGTGAAGCTCAGCTGCCAGCACCTGGCCATGACAGCAGCATACGGGGATCACATTTCATATTAACATTTACAGCGTCACAGGTGAATGACTAGAACTTGTTTTGAAGATAAGGTTCGTATCTAGCAATCAAGACATATGACTACCATACAAGCTATGTGACCCAGATAATTATTTTTGCTCCTACATCCCATAGCATTTTAAAGTGATTATCATCTCTCATGTTAAAATAACAAATATGTTTTATTTCTTCACCCCTTACTAGTCTCTGTGTTTCTAAAAGACAAAGATTCCTTTCCCCGGTGCTCAGAGCTCCGCTGGTGGTGGACTCTGCAGCCTGTAACAGGCTCCCACTCATATGTGTTGAATGAATAAAGGACATTTCCAGCTGTAACAGTAACTCAAATATGAAACTAATTTCAAATTAAATTGGATTTGACAATTGTCATCAGTGTCAGTGCTTTTAATGTCTTCTATAATATTTTCTTGAGGGATTCAATTACTATCAGCAATTATTTATTACAATGATATAAACAGAGAAATTACTAGCAGACCAGGAGTTTTAGAGGGTGTACTTCAGGCTGCTCAGACTGCAGTGATTAAGGAAATGAGACATCTAACAAGGGAGCCCTGGGCCGTTGAAACCTTGACAGTAACTTCCCCTGTTGACTTGATGAAGATGACCACAGGTTGACAGAGCCCTGTCCTCTGTGAGAGGTGGGTACTGAGCTAGGGAAAGCGGGGGGGGGGGGGGGGCTGGGGACCTGAGTGGGGCGGATAACTAAAGAGAGTAGGCCTGTGCTGGTGGGGACCCTGTCTGGGCCTGGGCTCTGTCATTCACAAGCTGCTTGACATTGGCCAAATTATTTAACCTCCAAGCCTCAGTGTCCTCATATATGAAATGGGATGAAAAAACCTTCCTCATAAACTGTATAGACTGCCTGGTACCATGATGTGCAAGGGAGATTCAAACCTTCCATCCCATTTCTCTGATTAAATGAGGCCCTGCTCCTATCACTGAATCCCTAAATGCCATTCACTCACATATGATGTAAGGAGGCAGATGCCTATGGGTTTCAAATGGACTGCAAATCCTTTTTGGAAATAGGAACAAATAAGACATTCTAAGAGGAATGACAATAAATAAAACTGGGGCTCCCCAGATGGCAGTGTGACCATCACCAGGACAGATGATGGAGAGGGGCTGGCTTTCTCCAATATTCTACAAGTCTTCAGAATTAGCCGGTGCCTCCCGGACTGGCAGCAGGAGCATCGGCAGGAGACTGAGCTGCACACTGGGGGACGCACACAGCATCCTCCAGCACCACTGTGGGCTCACGGGGGGACGCACACAGCATCCTCCAGCACCACTGTGGGCTCATGGCGGGGGGGGGGGGTGTAGGGTGCGGCTGGGGGAGGGGGACACACACAGCATCCTCCAACACCTCAGCAGGTGTCACCGGGTGGGGGGCTGGACGGTGCTGTCAAGCCGACTGGTGGTGACGCCTACTCTGCTTCCTTCCTGAAGACCGCCCTGATGGCCTGTGGCCCTCATGCGATGTGTGTAGCCCTCACTGCTGCCCCCTTGCATGGCACACCTGTTTTCTCTTTTCTTTTACACTTCTGGAGGGAATGGGTACCTCCTGTTTTGATAATTCTTACATAAAGCCTTGTTGGTGAAGGCAAGCTGTGCCCAGTGAATGAGCCCGGAAATTCAGAGCAAACAGGAGCCAGAACGAAGGACCACGAACACTTTGAGCACAATCTGTGCGCTCTCTGGTGTCCTCATGGTCCGAAGGGACGATGCCACTTACTAGTTACGCCTGTTTTACATGCTATTGTTCAGCTAAATAATGTATCTGAAACCGCACCTGCACTCGTGAGCTGAGGGCTCACAGTACTCTGTTGGCTTGACAGACCAGAACGCCAGGTGAGCTGTGACAGGGTGACGCCCCTATACCCTGCCGGGGTCTGGGGTGCTGTGCGCATCTGGACTCTGAGCCCTAGGACCCTACTTATCCAGGGGCCTAACTACTCTTAGCAGAAGGAATTTTTCGAATGGATTCCTGCTGAGTTGACACGCTAGTCAAATGAGCAGGTGGGTCCTGGGTGTGTCTGCGCTGACTCTTTGGCCACCTGCATCTAGCAAACCACACCTCTTGTGTCCAGTGACATGGTGTAACCCAGAAACTCTCCTCCTGCCAGAAAGATGCTGATTTGGGCTTGAGGCCTGGAAAAGAACTCACATCGGTCTGGTTCCAGCCCCTCCTCCCCTCTTCAGACATCCAAATACTTGTTCTCTGCAATTTCTGTTTTTAGGTTGGATTCTTCAGAATAAGCTATGAGATGTTTTGAGATGAAAACAACTGAAATTAGTAGGAGACACTGGACCGGCATTAACTAAAATATTTCTTTGCATTAAGGATTAGCAGATCTGTGACTCTGGGCCTGTGACTCCCCGTCCCAGTGTCCTCTGAACACACACAGGGCTGAGGAAGTAGGAGTCGAACCTCGAAAAGGTGCTTTCTGCATCCCTCACAGATGCAAACTACTTTTTAATTCTGAAAGTGTAGAACTCAAACATGTGACTCTACTTGAAGCTCATTGTCCTAGACACAGGGACACTAGTTATGTCATGACATTTTGATCCACACATCAAACTTATAATTCCTTCTCCAACAAATAATATTTATTAAATGAATGAGCTGAACAAATGTGTTTATCTTTGATCCAGTTCAATCAAACCTGAAGCTTTCTTACCGAGTCAGATGGTCACAGTGGCCCACCCCTCTGAAACACCTGCTCTTCCTGTCAGGTGGTCACAGTGGCCTACTCTTCTGAAACACCTGCTCTTCCCATGTTCACCTGCTCACTGCCTGGCTGCCTCTTTCCTGGTTCCATTTACATATGTCTGCCATGTACTCAGCCTAGTCCTCTAGGTCAGCAAAGGCAACAGAAGGGAGGGTGCCCACTGCCTTTACAGTCTGAACTGTATGTGCAATTGTTTGGCAAGTTTTATAAGAAGTTCTGTGTAAAGAGCAGGTGTCACTGTTGTCATGACACGGCTATCACTGTTCTCATCATCTGTCTCAGCATTCGCCATCCGTAAAGGCAGACATAGTTCCTATTTTCTTAACACGATCACAAAATATTTCCCTGATGAGCTCCCTGTTCTCTGTGTTTTGCACAGTGTCTGCTGAACGGCAGGTTCCAGCAGGGCCTGATAATTTCAGAGGTTAATTCTATTAGCCCCAGACTTTTCTTCACTCCCATCTGTATTCCCACTTTCAAGTAAAAACACTTTTTCCTGTTTTGAGGAAATCCTTTTTCCGTCTAGACCCATCTGAGTGTGGAAAGGAAATACCAGTAATTGACTTTTAATCAGAAGTGCAAGTACCAATCCTGCTGACACAGAGGATCAGGTGAGCGCCTCCCCTGGGATGTGGCAGGTGGAAAGCTGGTTGAGTCACCTCCTGCAGCGGCCAGCGCTGCCAGGCCTTATCTCAACTGCCATCAGACATCGACTTGCTCAGCCCTCAGTGACTTAAATATTTCTTGCTTTGATTGTTTAATTAAATTCAGGTATGGTTCAGAAGACAGCAAGCGCCTCCTGTCACTATAATAATGAGAGTTTTTGAAGTTTTAACTCTGGCAGACTATTAAAAATACAATTATGATTCAACTAAAAGCTTTATAAAGTGTAGGTGTAATTTTCTAAGCAATGAAATAGTCAATCATTACCTGTAATGATGAAGGGATAAGTAATGGGACATGCAGCATCATTTTCAGGTCATCAGTTCACACAGGAGAAGCCTGCAGGCCTTGGACTTCCATTAGCATAGCACACACGTGTGCACACATGAGCACACAGGCACACACAGGCACACATGCATACACACACATGTGCACACACATACACACATGCACACACGTGCACATGCATACACACACATGCACATGTGCACACATGCACACACATGAGCACACCTACCCACATGCACACACACACACAGGCACACATGTATATACACACACACACAGATGCATACACGTGTACACATACACACACAGGCACACATGCATATACACACTGGCACACACGCGCCCACACGCACACACACATGTGCACATGTGCACACATCCATACACACACATGCACACACACACACACAGGTGCCCATGCATACACACATGCACACATGCACACACATACACACATGCGCACATGCTCACACACATACACACATGCACACATGCTCACACACATGCACACATGTGCACAGTCGTCTCAGTGCTTTGGACTGGGCTGGTGACACGAGCCTATGACTTCAGTCCATTTTCCAGTAGTTGAATGGAAAAGTCAGCTTAGCAAAAATACAAATCACAAATGCTGCCTTTGTTTTCCTGTTGCCAGTAAAATCAGATGGAAAGTAAAAAGTAACAGAGAAATTACATTCCAGGTTGTCTACTTCCTAGGAGAAATGTCAAGTTCAGTTTCAGTATGGCAGGAATACAGCTGCCCCACTGCCACGGGCCCTCGTGTAGGTCAGGATGACTGCAGGAAGGTCACAATGGCTTGGGCAGCAAGAGGGGCTCTTCAAAAAATTTTTAATGGTGGTTTCTCAAGGTAAAACAGCTTACTGAATTATTAGCCTAAGCCAGGCATCCTCTAACTTTTTAAACAGGGGGCCAATTTACTGTCCCTCAGACCATTGGAGGGCAGGACTATAGTTAAAAAAAAAAAAACTACGAACAAATTCCTATGCACACTGCACATATCTTATTTTGAAGTAAAAAACAAAACGGGAACAAATACAATTCACACTGCTGCATGTGGCCTGAGAGCTGTAGTTTGAGGACCCCTGGTCTAAGCAATCTTGTCTGACATGAATAATTTCCTGGATGATTGCCCGACATTGCTTATCTGTGGGTATAATGTAAGGACATGACCCAGAGACACCCCACCCATCTCTGGGAGCTGCCAGCCTAGGTCTAGCATCTGCACCGAGTCCCCAGACAATGGCCCCACCTGATGCTGCTTCATTTCAAAACCGGCGACATTGAAGGTAGGAAGTGAGGGAGTAGACCAGGCTCTACCTGGCCTGCCAGATCTCCTGTCCACACCACACCCCCAAACCACAGCATCCCCGCACATTACAGAGATACACGCACACGCATACACAAACTTGAGAGTAACAACAGGTAACAAGACAGTGCTGGCAAGCAGGTAACAGGAGGGCTTGCCACTGTCCTCAGTCATTTGGGATTCCCCAACTGCAGCTAACTGTGGAATGAGCTTAACTCCCAGGATCAAATTTGATACACAGGACAGGGGAATAGAGACAGACACAGCTACCCTCAGTCGTAGGCTCATGTGTGAACAGGAAAGTCAGGGAACAGAAGATGCAAACGTAAACATGGGCATTGCTGTGGCTTTAAACTATGCACAGACGGGCACTAGAATGAGTGGGGACCAAAGTAATAGCAGTATAGGTCCCAGTGACATTCCTGCTGAGTACATGTGAACTCCCGTTACAGACCCAACTCAAGGCATCCACGCTCCTCTTTGATTCCTTCGCAGGGGAAGGCCCCAGGTTCTGCCCTCAGTGCACACGCACTTACTTGTGTCCTGACTCGTGGGCGATGGTGAAGGCCAGTCCGAGACCTGAGTCTTCATTAATTGTGCAGCTGCGGTATTTGCTGCACATTCCACTTATGGGTGCAAATCCTATGGGGGAATAAAGATCAGAGATTATGCAGCAAAGCTGTTGTAATGAAATAAAGAAGGAGTTGTACCTTTATTTCCTTTCCCTTAGTGAAATTTGGTTCTTGTCTTCACTTGGGGAAATACAGATGGGAAATGCTTAGATAACCACACGAAGGGCACTTCATTCTGTTGGGGGAAGAGGATTTGTTCCTAGGAGCTCAGGGACCCCATATCTCATGGAAAGAAATAAAGAAAAACATAGCACCATGTAATATTCCTTTTACAGGCTCTAACTGGGGCAAAATAGAAGTGAAAGTTTATTGCAAGTTGAGTAGTATTTTGTCTTTTTCTATAAACATCTATGTTCTGAAAAGTCTTGTGAAAAAGTAAGGCATTGAATGAGTGTGTTGGGAAGTCCCCAGGACCACCTCCGGGCTTTGTGGTTTGAGTTTATCACTCGGCCTATTTGTCATACCCACAGGTATGCTTTAAAGCAGCAAATCCAGTCTTTAATACAGGGATAAGCTTCCGAGATCCTCCCCTGACGGAGTCACACAGACGTGTTTACTTCCCCTAGCAATGAGCTGTGGCAACGAGGGCTAAGTGTTGTCAACCACGGAAGCTCATTAGAGACTTGGTGTCCAAAGTGTTTTTGGGGGGCTGGATACCCCATGTCCAAACGTAATAAAATTCCAGGCTCGTAGAAGGAAAGCAGGTGGAAGGCATGAGCCACATGGTTGTGCTGACAGTTTAGGCACAGTGAGCCATGCTCGTCAAGTCACGTGGTGGGAACCAACCAGAATACGAGTTCTCGTGCACATGCTCATATGCAGGCCTTTCTGAGGGCCGGGGTGAGGCCGTGATGTCATCTCTTTTCTGCATAATAACTAGCCTCTATAAAAGGGTCCTATCTGAAAGGTTTTATCATAAAAACCCGTTCTCTTTAAAATCTTGGGAAGAAATGGACAGTTAGAAAACAACAATGACCAGCAGAGTCCTGGACAGTGCCCTGCTCGACGCTGACCAGCAGAGTCCTGGACAGTGCCCTGCTCGACGCTGACCAGCAGAGTCCTGGTCAGGGTGCCCTGCTCAACGCTGACCAGCAGAGTCCTGGTCAGAGATGTCCTGCTTGACGCTGACCAGCAGAGTCCTGGTCAGAGATGTCCTGCTCAACGCTGAGCAGCAGCGTCCTGGTCAGTCATGCCCTGCTTGACACTGACCAGCAGAGTCCTGGACAGTGGTGCCCTGCTCCACACTGACCACATAGAGAAAGGACAAAGCACTACCCCGCAGGCTACCCAGTCTTGTGAGTACCTTAATATTAAAATATTTATAAAGAAATGGAAAAATGGAAATATATTGTTGTAGTGTCTCTATAAATATTCACCAATGTACGATTTCTGTCACAAAATGAGACAGCCTTGAGTCTGTCAACTTTATTTTCACAAATGATAGAAGAAATGGAAGTAATTGTTTCTTATGTTAGGAGGGACAGGACCTCTGGGATCTGTGAGGGACTTATCCTTGTTGGATGATCATGATAAATAAGACCATGCCTTTATGTTTGGCCTAAGTTTATGCAGGGAAGTGAGTCCATTCTGCTCACAGGGGCTACTGCTTAGGGATCTGAAGCAACTGCAGAAATACTGAATACCGGGCCCCACAGGTACACATCCTACGCTTGGTCCTCAAAACTCTACAGGAGGGTCTTACCCAAAGTATCGCAGGGCTCATTCTTCCAGGAGCATATATCCAGGCCGGTCAGTAAGATGGCATGGTCATGGCGGGTCCCATCTTTCCCCCGCAATCCAGACTGCCACTGGCAGAAACTGCTCAAGGTGTGATCCGCGTGGTGGCTTATCACCAGCCCCGGCTGCGTGGCAAGAGCACGGAGCCCATGACAATGGGGAGAAAACAGCAAACTGTCAACGACATGGATGGCTCTGATGACACATAAGCCAGCACACCCATTTGTGGTGTTAAAATCCAAAGGGGGGGGTACATGATACCCAACCTGGACAGACCCAGTGTAGATACTCATACATCTTTCTCTAGTTCTGTACATCAACAGTTGGAACGTATCTGTCTAGCCCCAAATGCCTGTGCAATGACCCACAAAAGATTACTTCTGTGCATGAACTGTTTGCATTCAAAGTCTTTGGAAAACACTTTTTAAATTTTGATGAGGCCACACAATCATTTACACATGGCTTTGCACATGCATGCACAAAATACACACCTAGTTTCCCTCTTGCTCCAGGTGGTCTTGAACTCCTGAGCTCAAGTGATCCTCCCAGCTCAGCCTCCAAGAGTGCTGGGATTAATGTGCTTGTTTTGTAACCCAGCTGGGCAGCTGTGATTTCTAATTAGCAACTCTTTTAAAATGTAGCTGTACAGTGTTAAGTAACTTTCTGACAGAGACAACATGTTTACAAATGGCAAAGCTTTATTTCTAGAAATTAAGCGGCTGTGATTTCTAATTAGCAACTCTTTTAAAATTTATCTGTAAAGTGCTAAGTAACTTTCTGACAGAGACAACATGTTTACAAATGGCAAAGCTTTATTTCTAGAAATTAAGCTGCAGCTAGAAGGAAGCTTGCATTGAAGACATTCAGCCTTGCGTACCTATGCCACGCTCTAACAGAGCACAGGGAAATAGCAGAGTAGAGAACTCAGGGACTGTTGGAAACTGAGGAATCTGGGGGGTAGCCAGAAAATCCATCAGAAGAGGCTGCACTGAGTAATTTAAACGCTATTAGTAGGTCTGTCATATTTTCCTATGGATGATCAGAGAAAACTAGGTAAATTACCTCCATTTCAGAACACTGTCTTGTTTAAAGCCTTCACCCCTAGAGTGTGGTTTGAAATTCTGGTCTCCCAGTCACTATGTTTTCTCTTTAAATGTTTATTTTCTTTTCTTGAGATATACCTCTTTAAATGTTTATTTTCTTTTCTAGAGATATACCTTAACTAAATGCTACTCCTAAACACCAAGGCGTGCCTTACATTCGTTAGCTGGTGATTTCCAGGAAAACTGCATTAATTAAAGTTAACACAGGTGTATGATCAAACGATAACCTTGCTTATTCTTTGCAGCTTGGATGAATTCCAAGGTGAAAACATTTTAATGCAAGGAATAATTAACCTGTCACTTGAGAAGCCCTGCTGGGTCAGCAAACCCCTCCTAGCTACACTCTCTCACACAAAAGGCAATGAGGCTGTATCTTCCCTGACCAGTGAGGCTAGAAACAGCCCCCACCACCCCACCTGGAGAAAGAGCCCTTCTCAGAACCGGTTTTTGTTTTTGAGACAGTCTCACTCTCTCTCTGTTGACACACTAGAGTGCCATGGACACAGTCTAGTTCACAGCAACCTCAAACTCCTGGGTTCAATCGATCCTCCTGCCTCAGCCTCCCGAGTAGCTGGGACTACAGGCACCCACCACAACAGTGCCTGGCTAAGTTTTTTTCTATTTTTTAGTAGAGAAAGAGTCTCCCTCTTGCTCCAGGTGGTCTTGAACTCATGAGCTCAAGCGATCCTCCTACCTCAGCTTCCAAGAGTGCTGGGATTATAGGTGTGAGCCACCGTGCCCTGCCCACATCCCAGAACTTTAACATCTGAGTGCATCTTAAGACTATAGGAATGACCTCAAATTCCATATAAAAAAATTCTGTGTTTTGTAAATAAGAAAACCATGGCCAGCAGGAGACCGTGGGGATGTCAGTGAATTCTGGCAGCTGCCTGGTCCTAGGCCAACTCTTCTTGGCCAAGTCAATGATTAGCTTGGGGCAAAACAAAAGGGGTAATTTTGTATGACTAAGATGCCCCCATTGCTTATGCCGTGAAACGTCATCCATATACATCCTCGCTGTGGACAGAGGTATACCTCCATGCACGCACGGGGTCAGAACGGAAGCCACAGAGGTTCCTTCGCCCACTGCCACCAGGACACAGCGTAATTTGGGGTCTATATGAGAGAAATGCACTTGGCACTCCATTGACATCTGTAGGAAAATAAAAACCTAAGACAGAAGGTGGTGAGGGCTAGGAGTTAATTGGGAAGTTAATTAAACAAGGCAATACAGTGCCACACAGCACAGTGGAGCTTGTAGTCTATAAAGCAGTTTTAATCTTCTAGCAAGAAGCAGAAGGGGCTCAGTTCCAACTAGCATCTTAAAAGTTCATGGGGGTAGGGCAGCACTTGTGCCTCAAAGGAGCAGGTGCCATATGCTGGAGGTGGTGGGTTCAAACCCAGCCCCAGCCAAAAACTGCAAAAAAAAAAAAAAAAAAGAAAGAAAGAAAAATAAGTTCATGGGGCCTGAAGACAGGTTTTTTACTTTGTATTTAAGTGTTTAAAGCAGCTCTTCTATTCAATTTTCTCATTAGCAAAACACAGAACAAAAAACCCCATAAAATTACAAAAAAAAAGAGAAAATAATGAAAAGAAATGAAAAGGAACTCATCGCACCAGACACAAAATATTAAATACCTTTTTGTCCCCAAGAGAGGTAAAAGTAAAGAACCCACAGAACATTTCTATTAAAGGAAAAGAAAAAAATACATTGTTTTGAACTTAGTTTTCTGGCCAAAAAAAAAAGCAAAAAAGCAACTGATGATTTCAAGGACAGAATACCTGTTCGTCTTCTAGAAGAATCAGACCTACAATCGCAATGTTGATGTTTCCTCCTATTGTTCCATCTTTGAATAAAGCAGACACCTGAAAAAGACAGGGGGTCACACCAGCCCTGTGGACAGTTGCGCCTCCCCAGCCAGGGGAAGCCCTGCAGTCCGGCTGCTGATGGCCAAGCCCTTGTTCTCCAGGGACAAAGCAACACTCATTTTTTTTATAGTTTTAGACCCTTCTCCCTCTGCTATGGAGGGGGAAGGACACAAAGACATACTTTTAAATTATTGTCATTACAACTTTTTTTTAAAGGGACACTTTGGTGACCCAAGCTTTGTCTTCTGCTGTCTGGATTTCACTGATATGAAGCAAGACTTGGAAGACCCCTCATGACTCTTCAGTTACTAGCATGGCTGCCAATTTGACATGGAGAAACATTTTATTCTAGGTAATATTCTAAAGGATTGTCCTGTCTTTTTCTGTTTTCATACATAAAGTAATTTATATTCCACATTTGCACATTAATGTTCCCTCCCATACAGCCCTCTGAAGTCACCCATCAAATGCTGACAGATGCTCTGCTCGCTGAGGTCTTGGCAAATAAAGATATCAGGAAACCCCAAACCTCTCACAGGCTGATGGAGATGCACAGAAAGGCCCTCTTTTCCCTCCTATTTAGTTCTCTCAAGTTCTGAACCATTTCACGTTTCTTATACGTATATGAGACGTCAAAGCACAGGTCAAGTGTGACCCCCCCTCCATCACATCTGTGAACTGTGGCCACACGGGGAGGCCCTACCATGTTGAGTACGGTCAGCACATAGGTGGTGATATTTTCCTGCCCGTGGTTTCGCATCATCACTTTGTCGACCACCACCAGCGTTTCCACGTTCAGCTCTTCATTCCTGTGGGACTTCAGGACAGAGCGCTTCCGCCGGACACAAGAATTGTACTCGTCAGGCAGGACAAAAAGGTCTTCGCTGGGCGGCTGGGGCGTGTCTGTGGGGGACACATGGAGAGAAATGAGAGCCACCATCGTCACACGGAGCCAGCACTGCGTGCCGTCAGGGAGAAATCTGGTCTTCAGAACGAGCACTCCTGAAACAACCACACAACGCTCAAGACTTTGTGATACAAAAATTTGTGCTAAGCAAGGACACTAAATTTAGCTGAAGTTTGTAAAGAGTAGGTGGAAATCACCGCTGTATTTACATGTATGCAACGCCATACTGATTTAAAACAAGTGGGCCGCCCTGTCGTTCTCAAGTCCTGGGGTCTAGGAGCACGAAGTTCAGAGACTGGGAAGCACAGGGGTCTGTGGAGCAGGGTCCACAGAGACAGGGCAGTGGGGTTAATACTTACAGCAAGTGCCCTGGCTTGCACTGTTTCCTATTCGAAAGCTTTTCATGACATGACCTACTTTAAAGTTGATTTCAACGTCTGGACAAACAACTGGTTTGTCTACACTGTTCAAAAGGGATTATAAACTGCTGGAACTGGTTTCACTTTCCTGTAGAGCTTAATTTCCTAGAAAGTACTATAAATATTTACCTAATTTGCTTAGAAGACAAAACATACTCTGTCCTCTTAAAGTAATCCCCTTAAAATAGCTTTGGCATTTGTAATTAGGTTTAGTGAATGCGTCTGACAGCATGGTCAGAACGGTTTCATGTGAAAGCAGCCTTTGAAAAGCCCACGTATTTGGTGGCAGGCATCCAACCCCACGCAAGCTGTATCCAGGGACGCTCCGTTAGCAGATGCTGTTTTGTTTGATGGATATGTGTGCTCACATCCAACACATCTCCTCTCTCTTTGCTAAAATACTTCCAACTCTGAAGACCCTTTCAGAGGACAGTGATTACGCTAGTCACATCAGGGCCCCAGGTCTGGTGTTCGAAAATCTCACATCACCCCCACTGACTTCTGTGCAACCTACCTAGGTGAGACCTCCGCCCTGGGAGCTGCTCTAACTTCCAGGCCTCCCACACCAGCCTGGAGCACATGCTGAGCATCAGGCCGGGCAGGCAGAGGGGATGAGCCTAACTGCTCACAGGACTGCCTGAGAAAGTGTTGGAAATGGGTTGAAGATCTAGATGGTGTGGCCCAGAGCGCTCAGTCTTAATTCCTGCTGGTGGGAACACCTGTGCAAGATGAAAGCAGGGGGTGGGGTGGGAGCAGCAATGTTCAGTACTGGGTACAGAGTTGGGAGCAAGGTGGGTGGTGATCTACCACGCCAGGGTCCCCACCACCTTTCAGAGCAGACAGCTGCCCCCAACACAGGGCTTGCAGTGTCGCACCTGAGACAGGTGAGTTCCAGCTGAACAGCCACCTCCAGCTGACACCTGCAGCTGGGGAGCAGCAGGCTGCACCACAGCCTGAGGCTCAGGCTGCCTTTGTTTGCCCTTTCCACACACAGGTGGTACCTGAATGAAGTCTAACACAAACACTGAGTGGCAGTGAATCACCCTGTGGGCAGACATACTTTAAAGAAAGTTTAAAATGTACGATGGTCTTACAACATGTCCAAATCATCAAATACACAAAAGTAATTGCCCTTACATACATTTCTTGCGTCTTCCACAGAAATGCTGCTTCTGTGGGAGCCCGAGCTGGAGGCTGCCACCGTGCAGGGGTTGACTTGCTGGAGTCCACGTCCTGGTGGTCACTGTGCGCTGGGTGGCCTGGGGAGCTTGGGCATCGGCAGAGCGCTTATACAGGACGTGGGAGGGAGGGCCGCCCCGTGTGGCGCTGTGCAGCTTCCCCTGGAGGTGCACAGGGAGCGGCTTGAGGAAGAAATCTGCCTCTTCGGTTCTTATCATGCCTGACTGGAAAAAGGGAAGAACAAGAAAGAAACACAATGACAGTTTCGAGGGGGAGACATGGCTCATCCTCCCTGCTGCAAGCATGACGTTTCCTCCAGTGGGAGACAGGGCGAAAGGGTTCAGGCACATAAGGTGAGTCGGGAACTGGAAAGATTCCACATACACGCACCAACATGGACATACACACAAACACACACACATGCATGCACACATGTGAACACATACAAACATGCACACACATGCACACAAAAGCATGCACACAAACCCACATGTGCACACAGAAACACGCACACATGCATGCACACACATGAACACACATACATATAAACATGCACACACACATGCCCACATGTGCACACACATACAAACATTCACACATGCATACATGTGCATACACACAAATACGCACACAGACACACAAGCACACACACAAATATGCACATATGCACACACATGTGCACACATGCACACACAAACACGCACATATGTGCACACACACAAACATGCACACATGCATACACACAATTGCACAAATACACACATGTGCTCAAACACAAACATGCACACATGCGTGCAAATATGCACACATGGGCACACACACAAATATGCACACATGCACACACAAAACATGCACATATATACACATGTACAAACATGCACACACATGCGCACAAATGTGCACATGCACACATGTGCATACACGCACACACAAACATGCACACACGTGTAGACACATGCACACACAAACATGCACACATGTACACACACACCATGAACACATGCACACATGTGCACGCAAACATACACACATGCATACACACAAACATGCACACACAAACATACACACATGAACACATGTGCACACACACACAAACGCACACATGTACATACACAAACATGCACACATGCACACACATGTACACACATGCTCACACATGCACATACACTCCAGGGGCTGAGTCCTAGTGGAAATATGGGTGGGAACTGCTCTGGACGGAACCCCAATATGCTAATTTTGGTTAGTTTAAACCAAAAGTAGCGAAGTTCAGGAAGAAACACATGCTTGGAGTTAGGAATGAATATTGATGGGGGTCTCAAAGAAGGAGATAAAATTAGAATCCTAATAGAGTAATTTACAAAACTCTGTTCGGGTGAATTTTAAAACTTGAAAATGGAATACTTTCTAGAGAATATAATTTAACATTAATCCAGAAGAAAGCTCAAGAAAATGTTCTTAGGGAATCAGGAAGGTCTTTCCTTCCCAGTAAGACACTAAAAGAAAGTGATGTTACACAAACACTAAAAATGGCACCAACACACCACAGACCAGCTGCATGAGCGATGCTAACAAATATCCTATGGTCACAAATTTGAGAGACCACCGGTTAGTGTGAGGAGGGGTCAGAGCTTGATGCTAGGATCATGGGGAGCTTTAGGACAAACAGGTAATTTCACCCTCTGGGAAGGGGCGGTGAGGCGACACTTGGGAAGCCTCCCCTCCTGGAGGTGGGTGACTCCTCTATCAAGAACCCTTTTGGAATCTTTGCCAAATACATCCTCTAAGCATGTCCTCAATATTGGTACACGTGTATGAATGTGCCACAGCATTGCTTGGAATAGTGTTGAACCAAAACAGAACAAAAATCAATACAAACAAGAAATAATTTAAATGTTTACCAAGTAATTCAGGGTAAATGTTTTCAAATAACATTTATATAATTGGAGAGTACATAACAACTGAAAATTAGATAATTAGGTACTGATTATAATCATTATTAAATTTTTTTGTGCCTTCTCGAAACTGGCCAACATTTTCTTTGTAACAAACACGTATCTCCCTGCAGTTCTGTGAGGCCTCTTCACACCCCTCTGTGTAGGTGAGGAAACAGGTGCAGAGGGGTTAAGCAGTGCTGCCAAGGTCAACTGGCAAGGAGACAGACATAGTGGAGGGTTTGAACAAATCAGAACAAGTTCAGGAACTGTAAGTTTAAGGTTGATATCCTAGTGTCTCCAACAGGAATTATTCTTTTATGTACACAAAAGAGCAAATAGTGTGATCCCAGTTGTCTTCATACATTCACACTGGAGGAATTTTTCTGGAGGACTGCTGAGAAATTGTGGATGCTGGTTATCCTCAGGAGGTGAGGGGGCTCAGTAGGAAGAGTGGAAGGAGGATTGATTTCTACATCATCTTTCTGTATTATTCAAGTTTTTAAAGTCTGTGTGCATTCCTGCTTTAAAAACAGAACCGTGCATGGCTGAGTCATGGGAGAACAGATGAATTTTAGAAGTTCTTCAGGATGTTCTTACACACGGCCATCATCTTACACTATAGTTCCTACTACAGGACATCACGGGGTCATTTACAACTCTCCAGTATCGAGCCGTCCCTATGACCCTTGCGCTGACTCTCTTCTCAGTCGTCTTGATAATTCAGTACTGCACCCCGAGTTAGACACTGATGAAGTATTCCAAGACGCCGACACACAGCTGTCTGCCCTGTGTGTGCCTTTGATTTAGGGAGCCACGTGGGACTTGGGGGAGACTTTCCTTGCATCAATGCCCCGCTGTGGGGTCCTGTGTGGGGTGTCCTGACTGCGTCTGAGTATTTGATGGTGTGGAGTGGCAGGTGTGTGGGGTGTCCTGACTGCGTCTGAGTATTTGATGGTGTGGAGTGGCAGGTGTGGAAAAGCATTTCTGGGATCTTGGACAAGGGCCAAGCACAACTGGGGGAAAGACAGTCTGGGGAAGGAAGACGCAAAGGAGGTGAGGTCAGACTCATCAAGCTGGGGGAGACTAAGCTGGGACCTCCGTCTCGTGAACCATCAGTGAGGTCATCAGCGCCACGCGGGACCGGGCAGACCTCCTGCCCCCCCGTACCCCCAGCAGGGGCCGGTGAGCCCCTTGGACTGTGTGCCGCAGCACTGCACCACGGTGATGTGGGCCCCTCTCAGCCTCCAGGCCTCTCCCAAGCAAGTGCAGGTATAAGTCTTTAACATGTACAATCTTACAGGCAACAGCCAAGTGTGGAGTTAAGTTAAACAGTCGCTAAAGCCAGTTAGGTTTCATCCTTTTTGCATTTTAATTAACTGAGGAGTAGCATAAGTAGTCAAAATAACACTATCCAAATCGATTCTCCGGTCTTGAAAGTAACTAGTGTTTAAGTATTAAACTAAAAAAGAAGAAATAATTCATGCACGACTTAAAAAAAAAAACCCACTCTTCTGATACACAAAAATTCCTTGCTTCAAACCACCCCATCAGCTCCTTAAGCACCTGGACTAGACGTCGCTCAGCAGAGTGGACGCCTGGGAAGAGTGGCTGGGTGAATCCACAGCCCAGCCTTTAGCGTCCGGTTCCAACATTTGTTAACTGTGTGTGTTTGGATAATTTACTCAACCTCTCTGTGCTGTTTTGTCTTCTAGGAGGTAGATGTAAGGGCAAGTACCTTCCATGAGTTTGTAACATTTAATAATAAAATACTTCAAACTCGTGACCCACAGCCCTGAGTATTGGTGCCCTGTAATCCTCCCAAACCTGTCTTTGTTTTCCATTTTAACTTGACTGGCTACTTTCCTTGCTGTAGTCTTTCTGGCTTCCTCACCTGAACACCTGTGTTCTGTGGTGCTGTTCCAGATCAGAACCCTCTCCTGCTTTCAGGGCTGCATTCTGCGTGTCCAGGGCTGCCGGACAGGACTGCAGCCAGGGTGCTGTTGGAGCCGGCAGCTTCTCAATTCTCATCGTTACACTTGTTTCATCAAAAACTTAGTCTAAGTTACAACAGTCTACATGTAAATAACCTCAATTTCAACCCCAGGTCGTAACAGATAAGACTGATAGTTTGATATACCTTGATAAGCAAGAGAAAAAACGAAAAGTACAAAAGTTATTCTATTAGCTTATCGCATTATTAGCTTGCAAGCTCATTTAATAGATCGAGTAAATCACAGAAGATTAATGTTCCTTCTTATCTGAATGAAGAATATTTGGAAACTCACAGAATGTCTCATGTGAGGCTGGAATGCCAGCCGGGTGGATCATTAACCAGGTTCAGAAGAGGCCAGTGTTTTCCAGGTTTCCAGCCTGCGTCTGTCACGGCCGACCTTGTAAATAACTCTGCACTGGATTCTGCACGTCCACCAGCAAGGAGAGGACATGTCTTCTGCTGAGAAAAACTGTTTCTGAGCAATGGAAATAAAGAAAATCCTGGAGCTTGAAAGTAGGGGGTTTACTTACATTTATTGTTATAATGAACAGCTACTAGACTTTTATAAATTATGCACCTACTGAGATTTATAAACACTCTTCATAAAAGTTGGGTGAATTGCAAAACAAAAGAGAGACTAAGAAGAAATGGAGAAATGCTGCTTCTCCTGCCCTGAGAGATTCCCACGGACGGTTCCCAGCTTGTCCCCAGCGCCCCTCACGTGCTCTAACACAAGCACAGTGGGGAAGCAATGGGGCTCCTTACTAGAAACGAGCATCTTAATCCCTGTATAATTTCATTACTCTCCAAAGTGTCGTTTGTTTGGTTACAGTCCACTTATTCTAGGTCTTCTTACTGACATTGTAGAAACGCTGGACAATTTCAACTTTTATTTAAATTTTAATCAAAGCCAAACTTTGCTTTTACTTTCTTTTAACCTCAGAATAAAAAATGAACCTATGCCCCAAACCTTGTTGTCTTGCCTCATGATTATATGTGAAGTTCAAAAGTCAAAATTGGACCTAAGCCTTCTAAGAAGCTAAATAAAGCAAACCTCCCCTCCTCCTCCAGGGCCTGTTGGCCACCTGCATCTAGGCAGGCTCGCCAGCATGTGAGCAGACAAGAACGGGACCTTGAAGCACCTCTTGCCCTAGATTCTGGGCACAAAGGACGGGCTGCTCGTTCAGGAAGGCCCCAGAGACAGGAGGTCAGCACATGCCTGGTGAATATGCAGAAAGGACACAAAGAGTAATGAAAGGAACTGACACTTTGGAGGGAAAGGCAAGCAGCTCTGACTGTGGGTAGCAGAGAAGGCCAGACCTCAACAATATGTGGAAGGTGATGGACATGGGAACGGGTATCCAGTCCCCTCCAGGAATTCCACGGTGGACGTCCAGTCACAAACATTAACAAACAGCACAACTAAAATGGAAAACCAAAATACATTCTCCTTGCTAATCAGTAACTACCAGTTCAAAAAGGAAAGAAGATAATGATCAGTTGCTTATAAAGCGGAAAACGAGGACTCTACGAAAATGGTAACATCTACTCGGGCTACCATCTGAGAAATTCAAAGTTCTGAAATGCTTTATTTTTAAAAAATAAAGAAAACAAACAAGCTACACATTAACTCAAAGACTTTAAAAAATGCAAGGAATGACCACCTAGAAACCAAAATGGATCCTAAAAGAAATAAATTCAGGAGAAATGGTAAATCAGTAAAAAGTAAAACAAAGCAAATATGTTTCCTCATTAAACTGAGGAAGTCTAGTAAATTCAAGACACGTTTCTTAGACCGAAATGGACGTAACATATGAAAATGCAGCGATCAAAAATATTAAAAAGTCGAGAAAATGGGAAGTTAGTGAGACAGGTTGACATTTATAATGGGTGATCAAACTTCTCTTGGAGATTAAACATCTTTGCAGGATGTATTCTGACTTTCCATTGGCTGTGTATTTTGACTTTATGACATCTTTCAGAGTAACCTGTTACAAGGATTAAACTTTTTCAGAAGACTCGTTTCAGACTTACATTGTCAAATACAGGGACCACTAGTGACATACGGGTGTGCAAATCTAATTTAAATTCATTCAAATCAAATACAGTTAAAAATTCAATTATCCAGTCACTTAATAGCCACAAATAAATATTCAAATTCAAGTTATAAGGAATTATATAAAGTAAAACTTAAAATTTGGTTCTTCAGTTCCTCAACAGCCACCTGTATTACTGGCTACCATAGTGAACAAGGTGGATATCTCCCCAAGGTACAGAGTGCTGCTGAAGGGTGCTGTTCTAGAACATCAGATAATTAACACATCTCTGAAAGCTTACTTCTTAAGACTAGTTTAGAAGGTGAGAAGGTGCCATAATATTTCTCCATAATAAATAGTACCTTTAACACAGAGAAATCTTGTAAATCATATCCAATAGCATCTTTATAAAATCATCCCAGATAAAATATTTAGAACACGCTATCCTAGACTGATCACTCAACAAGGCTGTGTTGGGTATCACAAGAATATCTGAATGGAGGACAACTTCAATCCAGAGGCTCAGATCTTGTTCTTATGCGTTACCAAGACACAAAGATAAAGATTTAAGCAAATGATCATTTAGTCCAGGTATTGAGTATATGGCTACTACCTGAGTTAACGTGAACAGACTATTCATGGATTAAGCATTGTAACAGATTGACATTTAGATATGAATTGAATTCTCTTCTGTGAGATGAATTTCTTTTTTAATTTTTATTTATTTTTATTTTTTGTAACTTTATTATTATTTTTTATTAAATCATAACTTTGTACATTGATGCACTTATGGGGGTCAGTGTAGTGCCTTGATATACAATGTGAAATGCTTACATTGAACTAAGTCACTATATTCTTGACGTACCCCCACCATGCACACAGAATGAGGAAAAGCTGATTTCATTTAAGAATGTCTTTCAACGATAATTAATTTATTTAATCTGAACAAAAAAAACACAGTTGTCTGACAGACCTGGACTTTGGTCTGTGTGGCCTTTTGCAAGTCACCTAAACTTTCTAAGCTTGTTCTTTTTTTTTTTTTTTAATTTCAGGTTAATACGAGGATACAACCCATTAGATTACAATGCTTGCATTTGTTAGGCAAAATCCCTGTTCAGTTGTACTCCTCACTCGGGGAGTGAGCTTATGTTACGCCCATTAGATGAGAGCACACCGACCCTCCACCCACTCTCCTCTAAGCCTGTTTTTTTAATAAAATGAGAGCATAATATGTTGGATATAGCTTTCTTTGCTTTTTTTTTTAAGTTTTCTTCTGGCTTTATTGGGATATAGTTGACAAAAATTATATAGATTTAATGTGTACATAGCCAGGCATGGTGGTGGTGCATGCCTGGAGTCCCAGCTACTCAGGAGGCAGGAGGATTGCTTCAGACAAGGAGTTCAAGGTTGCATGCAATAAGGTACAATTGTGCCCACTCATTGCACTCCAGCCTGAGTAACAGAGAGAGATCTTGTCTCTAAAATATAAATAAATACATATATTTGATACAATGTAATTGAGAGCTTAAGGAGCAAAAGTGGCCTTTATTTCACTCGGGTGTGAGCGGGGCGAGTTCGAAAAAGAAGTTAGCACATGGGTTAGGGAAGATGGGAATATAAGAGTTCAGAGGGGTAAGGATTTGCATATTCATTCCTTCCTGGGGAAGACATTCATGCACTCATTCCTTCCTGGGAGGGATGGTTCTTTTTTTTTTTTTTTTTTTTTTTTTTTATTAAATCATAGCTGCATACATTAGTGCAATCAGGGTTTCAATGTGCTGGTTTCATATACAATCTGAAATGTTTTCATCAGACTGTTTAACATAGCCTTCATGGCATTTTCTTAGTTATTGTATGAAGATATTTCTATTCTGCATTTAGTAAGTTTCACCTGTACCCTTCTAAGATGCACTGTAGGTGTGGCCCCACCAATTACCCTCCCCCAACCCCAACCCTCCCCTTCCCCTCCCTTCCCTTTCCCATTTCCCCATATTCTTGTGCTATAGTTGGGTTATAGCCTTCATATGAAACCTATAAATTAGCTTCATAGTAGGTAGGGCTGAGTACATTGGATACTTTTTCTTCCATTCTTGAGATACTTTGCTAAGAAGAATATGTTCCAGCTCCATCCATGTAAACATGACAGAGGTAAAGTCTCCATCTTCCTTTAAGGCTGCATAATATTCCATGGTATACATGTACCAAAATTTGTTAATCCATTCGTGGGTCCATGGGTACTTTGGCTTCTTCCATGACTTAGCAATTATGAATCGGGCTGCAATAAACATTCTGGTACAGATGTCTTTGTTATAATGTGATTTTTGGTCTTCTGGGTATATTCTAGTAAAGGAATTATAGGATTGGATGGCAGGTCTATTTTTAGTTCTCTAAGTACTCTCCAAACATCCTTCCAAAAGGAATGTATCATTGTTCATTCCCACCAGCAGTGTAGAAGTGTTCCCTTTTCTCCACATCCATGCCAACATCTCTGGTTTTGGGATTTTGTCATGTGGGCTAATCTTGCTGGAGTTAGGTGATATCTCAAAGTAGTTTTGATTTGCATTTCTCTGATGATTAAGGATGGTAAGCATTTTTTCATGTGTCTGTAGGCCGTGCACCTGTCTTCCTTAGAGAAGTTTCTCTTCAAGTTCTTTGCCCACCCTGAGATGGGATCACTTGTTCTTTTCTTGCTAATATGTGGATTCTGGTTATTAAATCTTTGCCAGAGGCATAACCTGCAAATATTTTCTGAGGGCTGTCTGCTTGCTATACTTACTATGCTCTTGGCTGTATAAAAGCTTTTTAGTTTGATCAGGTCCCAGTAGTGTATATTTAATACTGCTTCAATTGCCTGGGGAGTCCTCCTCATAAAATATTCACCCAATCCGATTCCTTCAAGAGTTTTCCTTGCACTTTCTTATAATATTTTGATAGCTTCATGTCTTAAGTTTAAATCTTTAATCCAGTGAGAGTCTACCTTAGGTAATGGTGAGAGGAGTGAGTCGAGTTTCAGTCTTCTACAGGTCGCCAGCCAGTTCACCCAGCACCATTTGTTAAATAGGGAGTCTTTTCCCCACTGAATGTGTTTAATTGGCTTGTCAAAGATCAAGTAACGGTAAGTAGCTGGATTCATATCTTGGTTCTTTATTCTGTTCCAAAAAATCTACCTCTCTGTTTTTGCACCAGTACCATGCTGTTTTGATCACTATAGATTTATAGTAGAGTCTCAGGTCTGGTAGCATGATTCCTCCTGCTTTGTTTTTATTTCTGAGTAATGTCTTGGCTATTCGAGGTTTTTTCTGATACCATATAAAATGAAGTATTATTTTTTCGAGATCTTTAAAATATGACAATGGAGCTTTGATAGGGATTGCATTAAAATTATATATTGCTTTGGGTAGTATAGACATTTTAACAATGTTGATTCTTCCCAGCCATGAGCATGG